>DF819239.1:0-249481 GCA_000836175.1 Taphrina flavorubra JCM 22207 | reverse complement strand
TTATACTAGAAAAGCTTATTCATACAGAAGTAGAAGCACTAAGCTTAAGTGTTAGTTTAAGCCCATTGAGTCCTATAATGGGTGATGAACTAGAAGTAGACATGGCCAACCGACCGGGTCCCGGTCCGGGATCCCGGTACGGTTCAAAATACCGTACCGGGATCCCGACACGGTATTTTGAACCGTACCGTACCGGGATCCCGGTTTAATCCCGGTATGTATCTGCGGACTTACCTGGTGACTATATAGCCTGTATTTACAATGAAAAGATCTTGTTGTCACCGGTACATAGTAAGTCAAGGTTGCACAAAGTCATGTACATTCAAGCTAGTCTTATATCGTGTAGATTCGTGTAAACTTGAGCGAGCTTCACGTCGTGCAATTCGTGTGAGTTTGTGTACATCTATGCGAAATTGAGCGAGCTTCAGGTCGTGTAAATTCGTGTAAATTCGTGTAAATTCGTGTGAATTCGTGTGCATTCGTGTGACTTCGTGTGCATCCGAGCCAGCTTCACGTTGTGCAAATTCGTCTGGTTTCGTGTGAACTCGTGTCACTCTGTGTGAATTTGAGCGAGCTTCTCGTCGTGCAGATGCGTGTGGTTTCGTGCAAATCCGTGTAAACCCGGGCTAACTCAACGTCGTGCAAATCCGTACGAATTCTTGTGAATTCGTGTGAATTTGTGCGAATTCGAGCGAGCTTCACACCGTGCGAATTCGTGTGGTTTCGTGTGAATTTGTGTGAATCCGTGTGCATCCGAGCCAGCTTCACGACGTGCCAATTCGTGTAGTTTCATGTGAAGTCGAGCCAGCTTCATGTCGTGCGAATTCGTGTGGTTTCGTCTGAATCCGTGTGAAGTCGAGCCAGCTACATATCGTGCGAATTCGTGTGAATCCGTGTGAATCTGTGTGAAGTCGAATCAGCTACACGTCATGCGGATTCGTGTGGTTTCGTGTAAATCCCTGTGAAGTCGAGCCAGCTTAACATCGTGTGAATTCGTGTGAATGTGTGTAGATTCGAGCCAGCTTCACATTGTGTGAATTCGTGTGGTTTCGTGCAAATCCGTGTGAAGTCGAGCCGACTTCACGTCGTGCGAATTCGTGTGGTTTCGTCCGAATCCGTGTGAATTCGAGCCAGCTTCACCAAGCTATAGAGAGTCGAACTTGGGTGACTAGTGACGCGTTTTGTGGACTGATCAGCACAATATGTCACCTAAACACGCTTCGGATCTACGATACGACGTAATTGTGCACGTGTTTCTCTAACCGGGATCCCGGCCGGGATCCCGGTACGGTTGGTGGAACCGGGACCGTATCCCGGTCCCGGTTTGCGAACCGTACCGTGATCCCGGATCCCGGTCTGGCCATGTCTAACTAGAAGACTTGATTATGTACAGATCATGACTCACTATATCAGGGTACGGTACGTTAGCCTGTCTCGTGCTTAATTCACGAATTGTAGCATTTTGATGTACAGGAAAATAAAGCAGTCTCTAGTCTATCTTGTTGACCATGTCTACATGCTAGTTTTGGGCAATGGTTCTATCCTTCTACAAAATGGATATTCAATCATATACTCCAAGCGGCCGTATAGAGAGAAACGTTTACTGTCGAGAAGTGTTGTTTTATGAACGCCCTAACTGCTATATTGCTAAATATAGGTGTTCTTACCTTCCAACTCGATCCTTGTAAGACACCTCCGACGCACGGAATCCGGGTCGTTACAAGTACAAAGCCTTTGTAGACTAGTCCTGAACTCTTCTAGCTGATCTAGGACCTTTTCTGCAAGTTGCAGTCGAGCTAAATTCTGCGAAGTGGCCCGGGCCGTGCAGAACTCCACATCATGTATGCATAACGTGAATGTGACGCTTTGTGATGTCCCTGAATGCTTATGTGCAAGACGATGATCCAGAACGAGCTGCATTGGATGATCAAACCTGCGTAAATGCGTCTGCTTGCAACACCAAGTCTGCACCTCATATATGACTTTCTCCATCACGGGACGTTTCCGAGCGTAGTCTACTTTAGGATCTAAGCGAGGTATGAGATGTTTGTGTAGTATATTCCTTATTGGTGCAGTATCCATTTGATTATCAAGAAAAATCGCTCCAAGCAAGGCTTCGAAAAGGTCGGACATGAACTTGGGTGCTAGTCTTCGGTTAGTACAACCAGAGCAACTGACAACGCCTTACGATCGCAATCCGAGTAGTAATCTGTTTTGGAACCGACTTGCTTCAAATGAGCCAATTGCTTGCTGTATTCTGACATAGCAGTTGGGATTCCACCATGAAAATGTCTCATGTGACGGTGAATATTGAAGGACTCCAGCAAAGAACCCAAATTCTTGTTGCGGACTAAATGTGCTACTCGAGTCAGCTCAAGAGGTTTGTGCCAGGGTCAAAAATACATTTCATGGTCGTCTGAATAGCCATTAGTATATGCTGGACTGCATTGCACCGAGCACGGAACTCACCAGATGATCCGGACTGCAGTCTGGAAAGGTCCGAAAGAGATACAATGCAATCTCGATCTCTAAAACAGCATCGCCCATGAATTCTGCCTATCAGAACTTTTGTCCACCGGAAACAAAAGTGTAACTAACCCAGTCTTTGATAGCTTGGAACCACATCCTCAGGATCGATAGGGCAGCTGCCATGCCTCAAAGCTTGCTCAACATACCCGGGTGCGACGAATTTGTACTCGAGAATATTCTCTATATCACGCAACCCTGGCACTCCCCGAGGTCGAGACAAGTATGAAGGTAGACCTGCCGCATACCTTGATCTAGCGGCATGCCAGGAGCTTAGTCCATATGTCTCTATACCAAGGGCCACAGCGACATGTAACGCATGATCAAATCCGCGAGTGTATAGTGCGGCACCGAGTATAGCTTCTACAACATCCGCTAGTTGTTTGTCGCTCAGAACACGAAGCGTGTTTGGCAGATCTTCCTCACCAGCAAATTGTGCAAACGGCGGGCGCCAAGAACGCTTACTGAAAGTTTGAGACCGAATGATCTCGTACTATAAATTTAGCAAAGCCTGATTACAAGATTCCACGTTCTGTATTTGAGCACATACCCTATGGCTTCGTCAATGATACAAGCATACAAGGTTTCATCATTTGGTTACTTACAGCTTTCTTGAAAGTGCCAGGCGCCTAAGATTTCTGTTTTCGATAATTGAAGTTCTCTGCATTGTCAACAAGCCTTCGTGATATACTGGAAAATTGACGTAGACAGCGACAGTTGTGATAAATTTTAGGAATGCATCCCCGAGGAATTCATAGCGTTCGTAGTCACACCCATGCTGGGCTTGCCGAAGTGTAATAGCATCTACTAGAGCTTGGAGCTCGATCTTGGCCGCTAGAGAAGTATTGAGCTCGATGGCATGCAGAAACGAATCCAACCGTGTGGAAAAAGAGGGAAATAGTAATGCTGCATTGAGAATTGAGGCTTTCATATTTACCATCACATAATTCGCCGGATCTAGTGAATTACAGCTGTAATTTGTGGAGCTTTCACCTTCAGAAGATGCGCTCATTTGAGGCGACAGATAGTTCAAGGTCTTTCTAAGTGGTTTCGCTCGTAGCACGTAATCTGCATTGTGCGTTGGCGAGCACTGGCGGTCCACGGCGATTTGTAATTGCAGGGAGCTTGTCTCGTCGAGCTCGTCCGACACTCGTGTGGTCAACTCGTGTTCAATTCGTGACACTTCAGTAACAACGAAATATGAGTCGTGATGTTTATGCTTGATAAGACAGCATTCGGGCTTGTCATGCAGGATTGTCGATGAAATGGTATGGTAAACAGCTGTTTGACACTGCCTCATCTGTAACCAATCGATTGGATCGCTTGCGGATGCAACACCCTTGTCCACGGCAAGGAAATATGCCTGAAAAGTTAGCCACTCATAGCGTGTTTTATGGCTCCGAACGTGATCACTTTTAGTATCGCTAAATGACTTCGAGACCATGAATTTGTATAGCCTGGCTGTGAAATTCCTTAATATGCTCATCTGGTCTGGGGAAAAGTGAAAATCGCCCTCCAAGCTCTCACAAACCATATGAAACAATATACCTTTTCGCCAAAAAGGAAGACATGGCAGGGAAGGCAGCGGAGATTTTGTAACCAGCAGCAAATTCGACATGCTACCATCTTCACATGACGGCCAGTTCTCCGTCACTATTCTTGTCAAATAGAATGCATTCGCGTGCTCTGCAGACCAGAAGGAAGGATTTCGAGCGGCCCATTGATTCTTCGTGCTGTTTGGTCTCGATGCTGATCTTGATTGCCGAGCATTGACTTCGGGAGGTCTGTGTAGGATTGGATTGTAGTGAGCATCCAGCAATTTGCGGTTACGCAGTACTGATACAACTCTTTGGGCAGCGTCCGTCTTCGCTCCTCTTTTACCTGCAAACTTAGACAGTAGTCTTTCCTGCCTTGCGGACTCACTTTTCGAGATGCGCCCAGATATTGGCAAGATTTGAGTTGTGGGAGGTAGCACACATGTAGCTCTGAAGCCGCGAGCCTCGAACGATTCAACGATAAATTTGGGCTTTACTGAGATGAATTCTTCGATTGGAAGGGTTTGACAGAAAATTGCCACGACATTGATAGCAGAGAATGATGGTATGGTTTCATCCTTCGATCCGTCAATTGAGACATGAGTTATTGCAAATTCTTCTTCGTGCGATTTTATGAGTCTGTCCTCGGGCAGAGATTGACAAAACGATCTAGTGATCACTTCACGCTCTCTGATGTGTCTGTATTCCGCTAGATGTTTCGTGTCTCCAGTAGCTAGCAATGTTATATAGAAAGAATCAGCCTTGCGAGCTAGATAGGTCAGCCAGTGGCACTATAAGGTTTACCAATAAT
Organism: Taphrina flavorubra JCM 22207; assembly: GCA_000836175.1. NCBI lineage: Eukaryota > Fungi > Ascomycota > Taphrinomycetes > Taphrinales > Taphrinaceae > Taphrina > Taphrina flavorubra. The sequence continues at coordinate 244,609 of DF819239.1, read as the reverse complement.
TGTCTGACCTCGACCGCGACTCTGAATATATTGAGTCAAACTTGTTAGAGCATCGAATCTGATTACATATTGACACGCTGGGATATCTTTTCATGTTAGATATAGGCTGGTGGATCGCCAGTGCGTCACCTATGCCCTCCTCAGCCACAGAGGTTGCGAACAAACAACTGATTGATCAATACAAAGCAGCTCTATCGTTGTAGTATCAAACTTACTTGATATCTCCTGCCTTGAAACGAGTGATGACGAGTGCTTGTCGTTGAGCCGATAAACGAATATCGCCTTCTTTTGAGCTACCATGACCAACACAAAGAGATGCTCGCAGTGCTTTTGGTATTTTACGGTGAGATAGAGTATTGCACAGTTGTGTAAGCAGATATGCTATATATGTGAGTAGTGCTAGAAGCTGTTTTGCGCTCGACAAAGCATTACCTGTGGCCCTTTTTTCACAGAAGACCAGGATTGCTGGAGGAGCACTACTGTTCGCATCTATATGAATTCTCCTGAATATTGAGAGGAGTTTCTTGACTTTGGCTGTCATGGTATGTCGTGCATGTCTGGATGGTAGACACAGCAGACCACGTAGTTTTTCCTCGGCTCGTTCTATGTGGTGCACACTCTGGTGATCATCACTTAACTCGCTACCACCCTTCAACTTGGTCTTCGCTTCGTGCCGCCAGTGAAGATCCTCGAGAAATAATTTGAGCATCTGATCAAAAGCCCACACCCCTAAGACCATGCCTAAAGTACATTAGTTACATAGTATTTGTGCCTTGTTTTGGTAAGTACCAGCATCAATAGCACCAGCCAAACGTCCTGAAAGTGAATGGATGGATGCAAGCGAGTCTTGTAATTCACGGTCCATGAAGGCACTTGTTTCAAGATCAACTTCAAGAGTTTCGTAAATGCAGAGATACTCCTTCGGACGCATACTCAGCTCACTAGCAACCAATCTATGGTCAGGTGTACAAATCTTGGCGTCCAAGATCCGCTCTAGACCAGAGGCTTGAAGCTCGGGAGATCCTCGAGAACCAATAGGAGAGGCTGTCATGCCAAAAATCTTCGGACGCTGTTGAGGCATTGTATTATGATAAAACTTCTGAATAAGTGCGTATGGATGGGTCTTCCGGGCGTGATGACATTCATCGTAGATCAGGAGACTGATGGCTGACATGTGCAAAATTCCGCGTGCTAAGCAGTCTTTCATGATATCGGCTGTCAAAACCACGACATCATATCGAAAATAGACGTCCTTCCATTGCTCAGGGCTATAATTGTCGACACCTAAAGCACCGAACAAGCAACCTATACGTCCCGAGCAGGTCCGCTGTAGAAATTCGGCCTGTTGCAAAGCGAGAGCGACCTTGTCAACGACGAAAAAGATCATGCGCCTAGGTAGATCGTAGTACTCCTTCTCGACAACTCTGCTAGCTGAGTCGTGGGGATTGACGAGTTCTTGTTGAGCTAGCTCATACCGAATCAGATGTGTAGCGATGAGTGTCTTCCCTGCACCAGTACTGTCATGTCAATCTTGGTGATTTTGAATCCGTGGGGCGACGTACTCAAGAACGGCAATTGTGTTCTGACTTTTAGCTCGCTGTATTGCTATCAGCACATCCCGACACAAGATGTTTCAGCGACCCACAGTGAACAATTCCAGTTGAATAGCCCGCGGCTCTAATACCAGTTTACGAGGCTTGCAACTCTGTTTAACATAATGAACGGCACCACCAGATGAATTCTGTTGCTCATTGCGTGATCTGGAGGCACGATCTCTAATGGCTCCATATCGGACTTTGCCTGCTGAAGTCCCTTGAGCCTCCAAAATTTCCTATAGACATCAGATTCTGTCTCTCACTTGTCACACTTGAGCTGACAGTTCGCATTTGTGGTTTGCCAATATTCAAGAGTCAACTGATGCAGTAAATATTCGTTGTCACAAGTGGCTTTTTGACTCGTCAGACAAGACACGACGATCTCAGATACCGCGACTGGTCCCGATTGGGGGCTAACGACAGTGAGCTTGAAGTATAGCCAGAGAGTATGAGGAGAAGTCAAGCTGTACAACGCCTCCTGTGCTGACTTTCCAGAGTTCCGAAGTTCCTTTGTCATAAGTTATATTAAAATCCAATATGATTAGATTAGACCACTGTGTTGGAGCACCGGCTAAATCTAGAGCAATTCAACAAAACCTTGGAAGCGAGGAAGTGGATGATCACAGCTCAGCTAATCACGATCGTTAGCACATGCGATGTTAACCATCACACTTAGCCATCAGCACGTACAACGTCCATGGACTTCGAAATGAAGACTCTGTATGCAGCACCAATCGGTAAGTAATCAGAACGGCCGACATTTACTGTGTTTGCGATATCTCCTTGATTCCGATACCGAAGTCTGAACACTCCAAGATCGATCGCAGCAGCTTGGGGCAAAGTCCTCTAGACTGGAACTTCTCAGACTGCGGAAGTGGGGCAACGAGAGGCTTGTCACGACTAATCCCGTGCTGGTTGCGCAGCGCATCGCATTAGTGCTTCGGTTAAGTTCTGATTAACATTTGTTCGCCGTGGAGTCCAACGGGTTCTTTTGCATCGATCTGAATATCAGTATATGATGATGAAACCTTGTTCATGATTCGTTCACGATCGTGACGTTCATATCATGCATAACCCGGTCACTAAAGCACATGCCACAAGCAATAATGCACCTCACTACGTGAGAGCAGCACATACGTCAAGGCTGAAGTGGGACACTTCCAGATGCGAGATGATTTTGCGACACGAATCGTGATAGAGATCGTCCTAGAAATCATCTCTGTGCCAAAAAAGTTCATGGCGATGAGTAAAGTAACAAGGCCGATCGTTTTTGACCAGAGACCGACAAAGTTGTTGCCCTTGACGGAGATCACGAAGGACTCAACGAGTTCGACTAAACACTTGACTCAGATATGGATGAAGCATCATCTTGGCAACACTCTTCGTTATTTTGAGACTCCTGAGTATTGTCTGAGTCGTCTCGTTCGGCTCGACTCATGGCCAGAGCATTTTGTAGGTCGTTCAGCTGTTTCTTTGTGAAACCACTAGCCTGCACTTCCTTGTCGAGCTGCTTTCGACGCACAACATCTCGAAAGTCGGGCTTTCGAATGTTGTGATAGTTGAGCTTCCGACTAAAGTACGTGATTATGCATTCCACATCTCGATCAAAATATCTCTCCGCGTCCTCGTGATCGATAGAAACCATTTGCGGAAAATCTATAAGCACTGGATCCCCAGATTCGTGCACGAGTATATTGAATTCGTTGAAATCTCCATGAATCAAGCCAGCTTCGGCAAGCCGAACCACAAGATCCATCAAATCGTTGTACAATTTCTCCGGATCCAATACGTTCTCAATCATTCTTAGCGGGTAGGCATCAATGAACTCCATAAGTACGCAATGTCGTGCTTGGTCGATGGGTCGAGGGACTGGGAAGCCATTCGCGTGGAGTACTTGCATAAAAGCATATTCGCGCAATGCAGAAAGACGCGACATGTACAGCCAGGATGCTGATTTTCGTTTCTTTAGATAATCCCGATTGTTCTTTACTGACTTGAAAGATGTGCGCCCAAGTCTATGTAATTTTAAAACATTCTGCTTGCCCTCCTTGTCGGCAACAACATAGACGTCAGATTCCTTACCCACCCCGATTTGATTACCAACAGAATGAATCGATGAGCGGTTAGAGAATGCCTTGAGAGCTAGAAAATCTGCCCCTTGTCCAGTCAATCGATATCCATCATAAGTCATGTTTTTCATTTTCGCAATTAATTTGTTCTTGGCTAGGGTCGATATGCATCTATTGACAGGACCACCGGAACCGCCACGCAGACCTGCTATGGAGGATATGAGGGTTGTCGGTACAACTTCGTGATTCTTCGATCCCATTTCAACAGCAGTCAAGACACGAAAATCATCTGGCGATAGATACCTCATCGAAGCAGTGTCAAGGTTGACCATGATACACACCCACGTCGCGATCACGGACAAGAGCTTGCGGCAAGTTTCTGCTTGTCCTTACTTCAGCGCTACAACGTGCTGAATGGAAATCGTGTCTCGTATGCACATCATCTGGTTATGGATGAAGTCACGGGTGAGTAACTGATGATCGTCAAGTCAGCCTCACCTTGCTACCTCCTATGGCGCCGTGCACGGGTCGAGGGCAAGCCTGCTGTAATCTTACAGTAGTCCGTCAGGCTGTCTGGCTTACCGGTAGCCTTGGATGTTCATCGATATCGCATGCGCCGGAGTCCGATCAGCTTTCCAAAATTCCTGTTTCTGTAACCCTGGCTGAAACGGCCCAAGTCCACGCAGGGCCGCCTCTACAAGTACACACCGCAGACAAGTGGACGAGAGGTGATCACTTCGTTTTCACAGCTGATACACATCGTTTTACAATTGAGAACCCCGAATCACGTCTCGGACACGACAGAGAAACTGGTTCCGAATTTTATGCATTCAATTTTGATTAGACAAGTCAGGAAATAGCATGTCTTCTTGTAAGTACATTGCATACCATTATGACCTGTGATCAACGTACGAATTGCTGTATTTGTAGTCTTAGCAACGCTCGAATGTCTTATATAATTGATTGAGCTCGCCGATTTCAATGACTCGCTTTTCTTTGGCTAGTCTTTTTGTGGCGATAAGGCGTCGCTTGTAAGCTGGAAATAAAACATCTTCAATAGACGCTCGTAAAGCAGACTCTTTGACTGAGTAAGAGTCAGTATGCTCGTTCATTGCATTCTTAGCACCGCATGAGTCGTTGACTGTCTCATTCGGCTTACTCGAATGCTCGTAGACTTCTGGCACGTAGTACAGAGCAAGTTCATGAAGAAAAGTCTGAAAGCACTCCTTTTCAGTTTTCCAATCGACATTCTGACATAGTCGCAATATGAACGCTGGCAATTTGGTAATAGAGGGATTATATTGCTTCAGCAGCAGTGGCAGGCATTCCAATTTCCCGTCAGGAGTGATTCTGAAAGAGAAGTATTCTTCAAGCATTTCCCGACGACTCAATAAGCGACTGAAAATATCGTCGAGCTCGGAATCATGCTTTCGATGGGTTGGTGACAGATGACCCTCGCTAGACAGATGTTTCTGTTGCTCTAGCCACGCGATTCTCAGCAGTGCTTTTATGTCTAATGCGGGCTTGAGCATGATTGTACCAAAATTTCCAAACTCCGACAGTCCAATCTGATAGAACAATTCTGCACTGACAGCTCCATAGTCAACAAGATATAACTTTGTGAGGTGTTGTACGACACAAAGACGATTCTGTAGATCAACGATGCCAACGAAGACGTGTTCGGTAAATATGGCTGTCAAATCCTCATCCATGGCTCCGTGAATGTCTGCTCGTAATTCCTTGACACTTGCCAATTTGATAGAGATTCGATCTCTGCCACTGAGAGTTGCGTCTTCGCATGCTGCCAGAGATGTGCTCTTCGAGCCTTTGAATGATGGATCAAGCATACTTACGAGCTTTGTTTGTTTGGAATCTGTGCGTACGAAATTGGCTGGATTCTGCCCAGTCTTCTTTTCTAGACCTTTATTCTGCTTTTCAGGAGCGAGACCGGCATCCACTGCAAGCCCAGGCAGTATTGTTTGCGTGAGGAATGTCCTCGAAGTGTCGATTGACGCCAATCTTTTCACAAGTACTGATGCTAGAGCAGTAATAATGAGTTCTTCGTCCAGAAGTTGTACTTCATGTTTAGTCGGATGTACATTGACATCGACTCTTGAGGGCTCAACATCGATCGAAACATACATGAAGGGGTGATCGCCTTTGCTGAGAATATTTGTATGTGTAGCCTCTAGATGTCTTTTGATGGTAGCAGACTCCACGAGACGGCCTACTAAGAGTCAGATTCGTTCAAGACGTACCACAAGCTTTACCATTGATGAACAGAAGACATGTAAATTTCTTCGCCCGATAATTCGCGCCTGTTACCAACCCATGAAACTCGAACTTACCACAATCGTGGTGATACTCAAAAGACAGCAACTCATTGGCCACCGTGCTACCATATACCAATCTGACGTTGTCGATCGTGGTATTCTTAGCATTTGTTGCAAGGCTTGAGAGACTGTCACCCGATTTCTTACAGGAAAACGCAATTCCTTGACAATGTATAGCGTACTTGTTTACGACGTCAACTATCCGAGCGTATTCTTCTCCTGGTTTATTGAGTGCACGCTTACGAGACGGTATGTTGTAGAACATGTCTTCAATCTTGGTCCATTAGTCGTGATAACGTACATCAATGTCTTGTACTCACATTAATTATGGTTCCTTGATTGCCAGCCACAGGTTTGGGGTCAGCTTTGCCATCCTTCGTGTCTGCTATCAAAACACCGTCCCTATAGTGAGCTCTGCTGAAATTAACCTTGCATTCAAGCGCACTGACAGTTACAGACCTGTAAGCACATAGTTCGTGGGCCGTCTTAGTGGTCAAACTGAGGCGAGACACATGGGTGATTGAGGCTAATGCCTCGCCACGAAAACCATACGTACGCATCGACTCGAGATCCCTGTAGCTGCGCAATTTGGAAGTCGTAAATCGCTCACACAAGATAGGCAGATCCGCATGCTATTGATGTTCAGCACTTGCTGAAGTTACCAAGACTCAGACTAACCAGAATGCCCGTTCCGTTATCAGATATCTGCAGGGACTTCAGACCTCCCCCTTCGACAACGACATCGATAGCAGTAGCGTGGGCATCAATAGCATTCTCTATTAATTCCTTCTCTGATCAATGCTTGACACCTCAAGTGGTCATACCGCCTCTTACCTTGAGTGCATTTGCAGGCCTCTGAATGATCTCTCCAGCAGCGATTCGATTGACAACAGCTTCGTCAAGCTTGATGATACGTGCAACAGGAGACGATTGATCAGCCATAAGATTCAGGGCAACGTCGAATCCTGCAGACCGTGCAGCTCAATCTGTCACAATGTCTACCAGGATTGATAATCTCCAAGGTGCAAATGTAAGAAGTACAATTGTGATTTATGTGCCAATTTGTCTGTGCAAAGAGCTACACTAGCTGCCACCGATCAGTCTGACAACCCTGGATGTAATCAGAGGGCGATTGATCAGTGAGTCCAGCGGACACAACAGGTAGCTAAACGTGTGCGGCGTGAAGAGTGCAGGTAGATGGGAACGACGTTGAGGATTTCACTCCTCACTTTGGTTCCTGACTCGTCTTGTCTTGCTCATCGTAATGGACGAGGTAGCTTCAAGCGGCGTATATGCTGTGCACCTTGCCAAGGGGAAAAACACTAGTACTAGTATACAGCCTCTCTGACAGATTCTGCAATATAGCGAATTTTCCAACTCGCATCGACTGCAATGCGATGAGTCAGTAGTGGTCTGCGTGTTGTCTTTCGCTTCAATGGCACATAATTGTTCACTTGTGTCAGCGAATTGCACGCTCCCCCTCGAGTCGCCAATGATATATAGTCAAATGCTGAGCAGTCCGACGTGACGATTGTCTTGCTCCGGACGGAAACGGAAGGTCATGTCGCATAATGCCTGAGTTGTGTGCTCGGGTTTCAAGCACTTTCCATTTTCGAAGATGCAATATGAATCGTCGATTTAGCGGGTTGATTTCGGCATCATGTACGAGTAAGTGAATTGTGCACAGCTGCATCACGCGCGAATCCTGACAATATTTCTCTCTAATGTGACATAATTACAATGTGGTGCGCACACGCGCAGCTCTGCAAACTTGTCATAAATTTGTCTACCAATAGATTACACCAACACCTTGTGCTATTTGCTTCGGGGTTTGCTTTCCTATGGCTGGCAGGTTCTCTTTAATCGTCTGTACTGATCACAGCAGTTGTAGACTGTCCAGTGTTTCACAGAATTAGTCTGAGTACTCAATGAGACCGATTAGAGACCTTGTTCGGAATAAATCGATGAAAATTCTCATGGTCCACGTCTGGAACATACGATAGAATCGAGAGCTTTTGCTGAAAAGACCAACACAGTCATGGCAAGGACAAGAAGAAATAGAATCAGGCTGCCACGCAATCAACAATACAGCGTCGGTGACAGCTCTCGTGCCAAACATGCCCTGCAACATGAACACATATCAAAAGTATTGACGGAGTTCTTCTCCTCGTCACTCGAAAATAGAGAGGAATCAGCGGCCGCAGTCCTCGAAACGTGCAAGAGCTCGGAAGGCCGGGCTTTCCTGCTGCGCCAGACAGTCTGTACTTCCTTGATCCAGGGACTCACGGATTCAAGCGAGATCGTAATACTAAGGTTTTCCATGGCATTGCGTGAACTCCTCATGAATGAGGATAGCGTAGAGGACTGTTGTGTCCAGCTGCACAAGTCGAATGTCGAGCCCGTTTTGGAGGCAGCATTATACAAATTCCGAGCACGACTTTGTGACATGCCACCTGGAGCATGGCAAGCAAATTTCAATTCTACTACGACCGTTGACATTGCAGCAAATTTGATATATATCACAGCGCGAATCTCGGAGACCTCGCGAGCTGGGAATCAGAACGTCACGAGCAAGAACTTCACTGATCTCTGTTCAACACTGTTGTGCAATCGAGAATTGTGTATACCATCAACTACAACTCTTGTCTGTGGATGTCTAGATTCCTACTTGGATCACACTTCGTGGAATATCCCAGCTGATGCTACCAAGTCACTGTTGGAACGGCTATTCAATGTTGCTCAGGATCACAACAAAACGATCACTGGTCCGGCTGTTTGTGTCTTACAACGCGTGCTCTTCATCGCCAGTACGCAATCTGCAGTCAGCTTAGAGCAATTTGAAACTATACTCAAACTGATTCTAGATCAAATCTGTGCAGTAGTGTCCGAGCTCAATGCCCTGTATACTGGTGACTGGGCTAGCCTTCAATTGAAGGACGAAGAATTCTTCGAGAATACTGCAACAGTTGTACTAGATACCTTGACTCGATTGGCACTGCCATGGTCGAGTCAATTCCCGTTGCTTTCCGTTCAAGGTGTGAACGTCGAATGCAAACAATCCATTGTCTTGCAATACTTGGTCGAAAAGCTCGTACAACCTATTTTGCCGTTGGCACTGCCCAAATCCTCTTCTGTTGCTGGAGATGCGCATGCCCCGGGCTTGGGCTTATTACATGTTATGGCCCTGGACTACTTGCACAATCTGGCTTGGACAATAGCTATTGCAGATTCGGCGGGACCTCCTAGCTCCTGGTCAGCGCATGCACCGGACTTGTGGACATGGACACTTGCCAACCTTCCCACCTTTCTGATCATGGATGAGGATGTGGCAGATTCGTCCTTGTCTCTGATGTATGCACTAGCGAAATTTGCCGGTGCAGCTTTACCCATCAGTAAAGTAGAAACCAACTCTTTCATAAAGTTGTACCACTCTTCTCTGAACGCAGATGTGCAGATCAAGATCGTTGGATTACTTGGTTGTTTGGCTGTACAAACTCGTCATATCGATGTCAATGGATCAATTGGAACATTCCTGATGACCGTCATATCTGGACTGCCACGATCTGATTCGGAAGTTGTGATCGAAGCACTAAATGCGCTCTTCGATATATATGCAGACCGAGCATACGCTTATGATGAACAGGTTTTTGTCAAAAGAAATTTCCTTGCACATTTGCAAAAGGCCATACCAAAAGTTGATGCTATGAGGATGTCAATCGACAAGCGCAGATATGCAATGCTGCGAGAACAAGCCGACGAAGCATTTAGCAATCTTGTGGCCTTCATAGATTATAAGCGCAATGAGTAGTCATATGGTTCCGGTGTTATTTTTGCCACAGCGCTCATGCATACACTCATGCATTATCCCGAGCTAGCCTAATGGAGGTTTCTGCTATCAGCTTCGGCCAATTGGTCCGTAGAACCAAAGTAATCTCGATGGCTGCCACCAAGAACAGTGCCAGCAACATTCCAAGCCATATTCCGTAGAGGCCAAACTCAGCATTGAAAGTAAGTGCTAGACCTACGGGAATGCCGACAACATAATAAGACGGAATGTTTACAATGGCTCCGACAGCTTGTCTGCCTTGACCTCTCAAGACACCAGAGACAATGGCTCCAAGGCAATCAAATATCTCGAAAATAGCAAGCAGAGGTATGACATGCGAGACGAGTCTGACGACCATCTCGTCGTTTGAGAAAAGATAGCCCCAGCGCGAGCGAAGTAGAAAGAGACCAATAGCTGTCAAGATAGCAATGACAGAAGCTAACAGCAGAGCAACGTGACAGGAAATTCTGGCTGCCACGCCCAGTTGACTCCCAATCAGATTGCCCACACGAGTACTGACGGCTACGGAGACACCAAACGGAATCTGGAATAGAATCGATGCGGTAGTGTTGAGCACTGATTGTGCTGCTAATTCGTTGGTGCCTAGATAGGATGCGGCTAGAGAAGTGATCTCAAATGCTCCCCTACGGTAATTAGACCACTTATTTCATGAGAAGTTCCTTTTCAAGGCTTTACCATTCAGAGGCCACCATAATCACACCTGGCACTGCTAAGCGAAGCATTGGACCCCAGTTCTTCAATGCGGCATAGGAAAATCCGCCCCAAGCTTGTTTTCCATCAATGAAGACAATGTAGGAGATCAAAAGCGCTGTTTGTAGCCAGTACGTGACTACTACAGCTGTGGGTCTAGATAAATAAGTCTCAAAAATCATACTTTCGCGATCGTACATACGCTCCCAGAAAACCAAAGCCAATTCTTTCGTCCCAGACAAGAACGTAGTTAAGTAATATGTTGATAGGCGCTGAGATGACGAGCACATATGTCGAGGCTGTCATAAGACCTTGTGCCTGTAAAAATCGTTTCAGGGTCTCGAAGATTGCAAAACCGGGTGCTCCAAGCAGGAACACCTTCATATATCGACCAGAAAGTCTTGCTAACTCTGGTTCTTGCCTCAGGACTAGCAGAAGATTTTCTGTATTCATCCATATGACAATGATTGGTACAAACATGATGGCCAACAGCAAAAGACACCGTTGTACATGTATCCCGACCAGGTCCTTGCGTCCACTACCGAATGCTTGTGCACACAATGTATCCAGGGATGTTATGACACCAGAAGCGACAGAGAACCATGTTATAGCAGCAAGCGCTGTTGAGAGACTTGCAGCACCTAGTTCGAGACTGCCAAGATGACCAAGGCTGAAGACTGAACTGAATTGCTCACTCGATTGCAGCAGAAAAGTGATCACTAAGGGTGCGGAATAGGACGACAGGACTTTCAGTTCATGCTGATAACTCGACTTTATTGTTTGCTCCTTGACGGCTTCTTGCCATTGCTCCTGAAGTGGTTGACCAGTCGGTAGGAGTGGTTCTTGTTCGCCAATATCAGTAGGAGTGTGGCTTCGCTCTATCGAGTCATGTTCCCTTCGCGCACTGGGATTAGTTTGTTGCCTAGACTCTCTAATGAGGTTTCTCTCCTCGTTCTCAAGCTCGTCAATTTCTGCTGGTGCGAGGTATGGTTGCAGCCGAGCAGGAGATGCGGCGAGCAAAGAAGGTCTACCGTAACTCGAAGCAACGAAGGACGGACGTCGGTACGATGCGGTCAAGGACACCTCTGGTTTTTGTTCACGACCAGTTGCATTAATCGGAACAGTATTCGTGGCAAGGCCAGTGCTGGTCTCGTTTTCGGTCAACGATCGTTCAGCAGTGCTCTTATCAGGATTCTCAGCCATCTTCTCTGGACGTGATCCTTCCTGAAAGAGGACGAAATTCAATAACAAATTGCCGAAATTTTACAACAGTCGGCACTGTAGTGCTTAAGCAGAAACTTAGTCTACCTGTCGATCAAGTTGTAAATGAGAGCGCATCACCTTCACAGCCATCTCGTACATGTCCTGTGTTCATAGTCATGAACAAGTGGTAGGACTAAATCAACAGCTCGTCAGGAACATGTACACCCGCGCATTGAATGTCACAAATTCAAAGATCAGGATTACAGTAGCCATAGCGTGGGGCAGGAGATTATCTATGGCGTTTTTGAGGCTGATCGAGACTCGACCTGGTAGGAGAACCTTGGAAACCATCCGGACACCTCTCGCCTCGATTTGTACTGGGATTCCCACAGCCACTAATTGACGACACGAGCTTCTGAAGGGAATCATTGCGACACACCTGCACAGCCCTGTTGACAGAGCCTACCGCTCCGTCTAGGCCTTCCATTGTTGTGTTCTGCAATGTGTGTGGTTTCACGACTTTATCTGGGCATCCAGGTATAATTTTGATGGATAAGTCTAAGGTATATTATGCAGAGAGGATCGAAGCAAGATATTTGTGCTCCAGGACTGTAGACTAGTGGTTAGATCCTATGCACGCGCAAGACAGAAAATCCTTGCGACACGAATGAAGTTAGAACTCGAGTAATGTTAGCCTTAAGTGCTTTCGACACGACACAGATCGTTGGTTAAGGTTGTTGAGACTAAGCAAAGCTAGTGACCCGACCACTCGGGCACGACTTCTTTTTTGCCCAGAGCCATAGGAACAATGCCACTGACATGCATTTCCGGTCCGTATACTTTCATTGGCAACTCGAGAGCTTGACCGGCAGCCTTTATAGCCTTCAAGCCCTCAGGGAAGTTAGGTCCTGCACGTCGAACCCATATCTGTACGTTGTGTGTGTGAAACGCACTTGCGAATTCTTTGAGTGCACGGATTATCCCTTTAAATGTGGATGCAACATTGGTAAAGTTTGCAATGCCACCTCCGATGAAAAGAATCTTGCCTTCGGGATGTGGTTCTCCTCTCGTCATAAGATCAAATACCGTCTTAGCATACTCATACGTCTGTGTCTCTGATGGAGCTCCGGAGTATTCGCCATAATTCGCAAGGTCATCAGAGAAGCCATTCGCCGCGATTGCATCTGCATAAACAACAGATGCTCCACCACCAGCGACCAGTGTCCATATACGTCCTTCAGCATTTAGAATCGTCAACTTCAGACTCGCTCCGGTTTTTGCGTCGAGATCAGCTATGTATTGCTCCTCTTTGCTCAGTTCTCTACCAAACGGAGCTGGGAAGTCCATTGGGGGACCATTGTCTACGCCCAGTTTCGCCGAGGTCACGATTTGGACGCCCAGACTCTGAGGCGAGCGGGCCACAGCCCATTTTGTGCCCGCTTCAAACTCTGCGGTCTGATCCAATTTTGCTGCAAGATCGAGATAATGTACTGATGCACCTGTATCGTTCGGGATCACCACCAATGGATTTATTTCGAGGTATGTGAATTGACACTCGACATACACAGCATAAAGTCGGGAAATAAAATCGATAAGAACGTCGTGAACTTTCTCAGGGACCTTCTTGAGGAGTACGGCCGCAATTTCACTTCGTGCCGGATATTGCTCGAGGTCGACAGGAATGAGCAGTTTTTCGGCTTTCTCGTCAACATCTCCTACATCGACGCCGCCCTCATGAGTGAAGAGGATCCAGTCACCCTCGCGGACAGACATGATGTTGATATAGTACTCAGTGTCTGCAGGATGAGGCACAAATGGTTCAACCAGGAAAGTTCGCAGGTATCCAGAGACATGCTCGACCTGCTGCTTGTGTCCCGCCTTCTGTTGTATCCACTCTCGAGCCTCTGCCCATGTAGCATTGAGCTTCAAGAGACCTGCTTTGCCACGTCTCTTGATTAATTGATCCGGCTTAGCAACGAGTTTCGTGTTTTGTAACCAAGGATTTGTCCTTTCAACCTCGTCAAGGACAGACTTCACGTGGGCTTGGTAATTGTCGTGCTGGTCTGGAAGATCGAACGCTACATGCGCTAGTCGTGTTGCTCCGACATCCGATTTTGTTTTATATGCTGTCTTGGAGACTGGAGTAGCTCGGTCAAGCCAGTAAGCTAAAATCGCCTTTCCATCATATTCTCGAATCGCTTTCTGCCCTCATCAGCGGTGATCTTCTCGGGCGAATCACGACTTACAGCAGACATGTCGACTGGCCTTCGATTGACTCTGTGAAGTGATTGCAATAATACACGGTGTCGGCCAGTGTATCTGTCTTGAGCGTCTAAAACACGTCGCAATGCTGCAAACCCACAAGTCCACCAAGCAGACAAGAGTCCAACATTTGAAAAGCGAGATTCATCCCCAATGGGGGAATGCGCACGAGTGAGATTGGTTCAAGTTGAGACTGTGGCGCACAGGCTTGCTCGTGCATGCACATGCACTATATAGAGCTAGCTATACCCATAGCTATAGCTAGCTAGCTGTACTGTAGTACTCTACCTCTATAGCTATATAGCTATAAATGAGTATTTTTGGATTATAGCTCGTTTTAGTCGAGTCTGAATATGAGTAGATTTTCAACTGACAATGTTCTGCCAATAAAGTCTACTGGTTCTGTGAAGCTCCGACACATGTGGAGACAAAGTAGATGGGGCATCGTTCGAATGCGCGACGCGCTCCGTCTACAAAGCATCGTGCCACAAGGCCCTTTTGAGAGTGGCTTGCATGGTTTGCACCAATGAAGGAGGAAATGAATTGGTGAACCCACCCTGGTCTGCTCAACGCGTGGGATGTGCTGCGAGAGCCCACTACGACCACCGAATGTCCTTAGGCCGTTTGATAACATCAATTGAAATCTAGTACACTTCTGAGCATATTGCAAACCATTTCTTTTTCACGGTCGGACGTTCTCTAAACGGAGAGCTACGGTCAATATGGTTTCTGCTGATACTACGCCAAGGCATGGCCTTTCCGAACTGTTCACCGACCAGACCAAATCATTCGTCTATGGACTGCAACCCGTAAGCTTTGCACATTGGAACGATGTATGATATTCTGAACAACCTAGAAAGCCGTTCAAGGAATGCTTGACTTTGATTTTGTCGCTGGCAGGAAGGAGCCTTCAGTGAGTGCGATCATCTATCCTTTCGGAGGTCAATTTGTCTCCAAGATGTACTGGGGCACTAAAGAAACGTTGTTGCCCGTGTATCAATCTGTGTCATTGGCATGCGAGAAGCACCCCGATACTTACGTTGTGGTGAATTTTGCTTCTTCTCGATCTGCCTATGCTTCCACTATGGAACTTCTCGAATTTCCACAAATCACAGCCATTGGTATCATCGCGGAGGGTGTTCCCGAGCGAAGAGCGAGGGAGATTCTATATAAAGCCCAGCAAAAGAAAGTGACTATTATCGGTCCAGCGACCGTTGGTGGGATTAAACCCGGTTGTTTCAAAATTGGTAACACTGGTGGTATGATGGACAATATTGTCGCTTCGAAATTATACAGAGCTGGCTCAGTTGGCTACGTCAGCAAGTCTGGAGGCATGTCAAACGAGCTCAATAACATCATCAGTCAGACTACTGACGGTGTCTACGAAGGTGTTGCCATTGGTGGTGATCGTTACCCTTCTACGACATTCATTGATCACTTGCTACGATATGAAGCCGAGCCTTCCTGCAAAATATTGGTTTTGCTAGGTGAGGTTGGCGGAAATGAGGAGTACAAAGTGATCGAAGCTGTCAAATCTGGTCAGATCACGAAGCCAATTGTCGCCTGGGCTATTGGAACCTGTGCTTCCATGTTCAAGACCGATGTACAATTTGGTCACGCGGGATCATTTGCAAATTCTCAACTGGAGACTGCCACTGCGAAAAATGCAGCAATGAGGGCTGCTGGGATTCATGTACCGAACACCTTCGAAGATTTGCCAGAGACATTGAAGGAGGTTTACGATGCCATGGTCAAATCAGGAACAATTCAACCAAAGCCAGAAATACCGGCTCCTAAGATCCCGATGGATTACGCTTGGGCACAGGAGCTTGGTCTCATCAGAAAGCCCGCTTCATTCATCTCTACTATCTCGGATGACCGTGGACAAGAGCTCGTTTACGCAGGCATGAACGTATCTGATGTATTCAAGGAAGATATCGGTGTGGGTGGAGTTATGTCTCTCTTGTGGTTCAAACGTCGATTGCCCCCCTATGCTGCCAAATTTCTGGAGTTAGTGCTTATGCTCACTGCCGATCATGGACCGGCAGTGTCTGGTGCTATGAATTGTATCATCACCACCAGAGCCGGCAAAGATCTGATTTCTTCCTTGGTGTCTGGACTCCTGACAATTGGGACCAGGTTCGGAGGTGCGCTCGACGGAGCAGCAGAAGAGTTTACCAAGGCCTACGACAAGGGTTGGAGTGCTCGTACATTTGTTGACACAATGAGAAAGCAGAATAAGCTTATTCCTGGTATCGGTCACAAGGTCAAGTCAAGGCAGAATCCCGACCTTCGTGTGGAACTTGTCAAAGAATATGCTCACAAGAACTTCCCGAACACTTCTCTTCTAGACTACGCTCTGGCGGTGGAAACTGTGACAACCTCGAAAAAGGACAATCTAATTCTCAATGTTGATGGTGCCGTGGCAGTCTGTTTCGTAGATCTCCTCCGAAATTGCGGTGCATTCACTACTGAGGAAGCGGAAGACTATCTCAAAATGGGGGCGTTGAATGGTCTCTTTATTCTTGGACGTTCCATCGGTCTCATGGGACATCACTTTGACCAGAAAAGGTTGAGGACACCACTATATCGTCACCCTTGGGATGACATCTCATAGTAAGTTACCTAACTGTGTAACGCAGACAACCATACTGACACTTCTAGTATCATGCAAGACTATAGTAGTGGCCAAGACTCGAACAAACGTGTACAAGTTGATGCTAAAGATGTCAAAGCTGCTTCATAGACGCAGACATCATCACCTTTAGAAGGACCACTACAAAAAGTGTGCATATTTCCACGTAATCGTGGCTTCTATGACTTCGCTAATAGATGGCATCCTTCTTGTGTGATTGTATATTCTTCTGCATAGCTCAAGATTTAAAAATCTACATTCACGATATTTTTATCGTACTAGGGCTTTCATTCCAGCCGACGTCGAGTGACCTGAGAGTTTAGAAGTACGCACTCTGGGCAGGATGGTTGAAGGCAATGGCTGGCACGCTGTAAGGCGGGGTTGTGGCTGTTCGCCGTTCTGCCGTCATTTTCAACTTTGTGTGAGTCGGACGACGAACGCACGATTTTTCGAGCACTTCTGAGTCTTCTTGTAACGAGACAAAAGAGATTCGCAATCAAAAATCCGCTGTTCGTACGGATGCCGTCCCCTCGACGATCTGGATGCGTTCGAGCCGTTGGCCATGCGAGATCGAGGAGCCTCATGTCGCCTCCACAACTACGTTTATTTTCGACGCATCTGCAAAGTGCTTCCGGACCTGTAAGCCCTGTGAATCATACCTCGCCAAGTCATGTCCCTTCGAATGGGCAACTTGATTCCGGTTTCGGCAAGGCATCATGTGTGCAACAGATGTGGTTCCGAGGACAGATGGGAAACAACAGATTAAGTAAAGGTGTGCAAAAGAAAATTGAATTCACGCTCGATCTGATCTGAAATAGAGGAATTGAGTAACAACATTGCTGCTATGCTGGACGATGATCATGGTTCCATCGTCAAAGATTCTTCGTCACTGAACGATGCTCCGCCAAACATCTCGCTTCTAGTCGGCGAAATTATTCATGCTGCACAGGATCCGGTCAATCACGAACTGCAAATCAACAACATTCGCCTATCCAACGTGTGTTCTCCAAGAACAGTCTTGAGTGGTCGCACAAAATTGAGCCCAATGGATCTGCGTGGGAAAAAAGTGGTGGTCGCTATATCCAACAACCTCTCCTTGCGACACTCGCAGGGCATTTTCTCCGAGGGTGTTCTGATGTGTGATTCCAAGGGAAATCTACTGAGCCCAGCACAGACCACGCGAATCGGTGGAAAAGTCAAGCTGGTCGGCAATGGACAAATATTGAATCACTTGCAGTTCAATGAAAACGGATTTGTCAATTTTTGTCATGGGACTCTGTCATCTGACGAAGGCCAAATTGTGACAAAGGAGTAAACAGCCGTGCGAGACACACATATGCGCAAAGACATATTCACCTCCGAACAGCCAAACACCATCTTACATTCATTGGCCTGAACATCAAACTTACTTTCGACACTAGCCATGT
This sequence comes from Taphrina flavorubra JCM 22207, assembly GCA_000836175.1. Lineage (NCBI taxonomy): Eukaryota > Fungi > Ascomycota > Taphrinomycetes > Taphrinales > Taphrinaceae > Taphrina > Taphrina flavorubra. The sequence goes on along the minus strand of DF819239.1, from coordinate 226,548 downwards.
CGCAAGCCATGTCACTATTCGTTCGCGGTCGAGTTCGGATCCCGTGCCGCGGATGTACACATCACATCACATGTATCAACATTTCAAAAGTCGTGCAAAACATATACAATCATTCATTCTCAATTATTCGCAGTGGCGCAGTCTCTAACATCTCGTAAAGCAAGCACGCCTTGATGAATCAAAATCGTCCATAATAAGATGTCATTTCAGCTAGGCAATGCAGTGAATATATCTGTTAAAACTATCCATCTCTGTCGAGTACGATGCAATCAATGTCTGCAGTGTGTTTGTCCATTAGTATGCTGTGAGGTAGCATGACGACGCGTGATACTATGCAGCAAAAAGCCGGCGCTCTGAAAGATCCATGTCTGTATTGCGCAACCATCGCCCATTTTTGGAAACTTTCAGCCGTTCTGCGACCCACGCGAAACATATCCCCAACCTTTCTCGATCACGAGCAAGCAGATCTGAAGGCTCCGACTCGTCAACAGTGGCAGCTGCCTTACTGCGCGTCGTGATGCAAATGTAATCAAAGGTCGATCCATCAACACTCTCAACAAGCACAGCCACTTTCTTGTGTTGGTGCACTCGGGTTAATCTTGACCTCCGTCAAGGGAGCCTGTTGGGCTTCGCCGATATTCTCCATGCCCGGCAGGGCAAGGGCAATCTTGCGAAACAGAGACTTGACGTTTTGTCCGGCCTTGGCGCTCGTCTCGACGAAAATCGTCTTGTGTTCCTTTGCCTTTTTCTCGCCTTCCTCGATGGAGACTTGTCGCTTCTCATTCAGATCCGTCTTGTTGCCGACGAGGACGATGATGACGTCCTCGCCACGCTCGGCGCGTACGTCGTCGATCCACTTTTGTGTGTTGCTGAATGATTGACGATTGGTGACGTCGTAGACGACCACGGCCACGGAAGAGTCGCGAATGTAGCTGGGTATCAGGGACCGGAAACGTTCCTGACCGGCCGTGTCCCAGAGCTGTAGCCTCACCGTTCGATCTTCCAGGTACATTGTCTTTGAGAGAAAGTCTATGCCGATCGTTGCCTGGTAGCTATAAATTGCATTGAGTACTTTGTCCTGTTGCATCGCTTTCGTCTGGGTGGCCTTACGTATTGTCGAACGAGTCATACATGAACCGCGTAATCAAGGATGTCTTGCCGACACTCTGCTCTCCAAGAAAGACGAGCTTGAACTTGCGCTAGAAGTGTGAGTCAAAGCACAATCCAACATGCTGTATGGCATTACCAAGGGAACGCTGTAAGAGTCTGCCATCGAGCCAGGAAACTCGTCAAAGCGCGATCCTCAGAGCTAGTACAGATATTTGACCGGAATGGAGAGATGTGTACACTCGAATGAAAAACTCGACAAGATTGATGTTCAGGCTTGACTTCCGTTCATTGTCTCAAGTGTCCGAGCGTGAAGTGAGGATACGGTAGTGCGTGGTCTCCTGCAACGGCACAACACAAGCTCCACAAAAATCATGTCCACAAATGGTTTCCCGCTAAGCGGCTGCTAATCGCGCCGCAGCTGGTACGCACCTCACATTTGCCTTACAACAAAACACATGCAGCATCACAGACTAGGACGTTGACAGGAGGCGAGCGCTTAAGGAGGTATTCTCTTCTTTCAAACACTTTATAGGTCAACCGTGATCGAGTGACACTATCAAAAAGGATCTGTGCAGTTGCGACGATGAGCTGGAAAGAGAGTATCGCACAAATCAGCCAACAGCCCAACGTGGAGGGCTTCTTGGTCTTTGATGACGAGAATCTGGCCGTTGCAGGTGAGCGACGCTGAACGAAATTTTGCGAGGCATGTTGACTGACTTTAGGATAGTCAACGGTTGTGCGCAGGCGGCTCACATATCTTCGATAGCAAATCTGGCATCTGATCACGACGTTGCGGCAACGTTTGATGACAAGAGGGTGCTCATACGCAGGATGGATGCTTATACACTGGCTATATACAGCAGCACAAAAAGCGTCTGACACATGCGCTACTCATCTCGCCCATACCATTGCCGAAAAAGAAAAGAAGAATCTCACACTCATACCAGGGCCGTCAAAGGACTTGTTAACGGACATTGCAAAGAAATTGGAGACGGCGCCATCATTCATCATCGTCATCATCCTCCGCAATGGCTGATTCATCGATCCACATGCTCACCGTTGAGTCCTTGACCACAGTCGGCGGCACTTTGCCTCCGAGACGAACGATTTCCTGTTCTATTCGTACATCAGCTGCTGCCGTATAGCATATACTTGGCGAGCATGAAGCTGCTTACCGAGTTGTCGTTCCCGTTCACTTTTTTCCTCCACGAGACTCTTCAGTAGACGAATGTACTCGACGGAACGCTGCAACACAAGACCTTTATTGGGTTTTGTGTTGTTTGTTGGTCCGGTCACGACAGTCTCCGTTTTGACGGACAGTGAAGCATTCAGATCCGAGACCAGGATGGACAGTTCTTGTATCTGTTCATTAATATTGTCACGTCTGCGACGTTCCACTAGAATCAGTAAGCAGCTGTTCCTGTGTCCATGCCCTTGACCAGGAGAATGACTTGCCTGCATTGTGTGAGTACCGACGCATGGCCCTTCTATCTGCGGAAATGTTGCCGTCCTTGCTGCGCACCGAGTCACTCGGTGTCAGTGGGTTCGAAGTCAGGCTGACACCGAGCGGCGGTTGCTGCTTCGCCAGCGGTTGCTGTTGCTGTTGCTGATGATGATTCATATGCTCAGCGGCGAAACTGGGAGATTCCATGGACGAGTGCCAGCCGTTTGGACTATGTGCTGCATGACCCAGAGAAGCGCTCCCAAACGTGCCGTTCGAGGCCAGACTAGCGGGTTGTTGGATCGAGGGTGTCCGATGGTGTAGTGTATGTTGCTGCATCGTCATTTCCGGTGTCAGTTGCATCGTATGTTGAGGATGGTGATGTTGTGATTGTTGCGGTGCTTGTGCGTAGTCGATCCAGCCCAGCGACTCGACCAGTTCTTCCTCCGAGTAGGGATGTTGTGTCGCATAGGTATAAGCGGCTCGCGGGGGATGATCGAGCTCGAACGGTTCCGACTTGAACTCGGTATGGGTATTGTACTCTTGCCTCATGGCATCGCTGACCTGATAGTGATGAGCGTTGCTATAACTAGCCATGCTGCTCAAAGGAGCAATTAGTCCCCTTGTTCTGATTGCAACCAGGTTTGCAGAGGGTGAAGAGTCTTGAAGAGTGAACGACTTTGGAGTTGATATTGTTAGCGCAGCAATTGGGCTTGCTACTCGTCAAGATGCAACTCGTGAGACAGGTATGGACTTGAATGCATGAACCCGGTATGGCGGATGAGATACTAGATGATGGCCATGGGATAGGATGGGATAGGATCGCCCAGCTGGCTGCTGTCCTTGTCCTGCAGCGTGTTTGTTGGGGGGGAAGGGCGGGAGTGGAGGTGGAGAACAAGAAAGTGCGGGCAGTGGCGGCGGCTGCGGCGTCCAGCGGCCGCGGAAGAGTTCCGGTCCGGGACAGCCAGCAATTATTCTGCTGGTACGTGTTATCAGCAACCCGGAACCTTGTACTAGTAACTAGCGAAAAGCTGGCTAAACAGCTAGACTTGCGTCGGTCAGCCGGGTAGACTTGAATACTCCCGCCCCAGACTGATGGATCGCCCGGGTCAAGCACCTTCCTAGTACGTCTTGACAGCAGCAGGACAGCTTTGTCCGGAGCGCTGTATGTTTGCGACTTCTACCAGATGGATTGTCAACTGGTCACTGCGCATGTGTACTTCCATATGGTTACAGCAAGTCAGACGTCTATACCTTCATCCTGCAAAGCCCGACCTGCAAGTAGATGTGTCATTGAGAGAAGCTTCGATGATCAACAGCTCTCCCCCGAAATTACTCACCTGTCAGATCGAGACAAGTTCGCCTACCGGATCATCCCATCAAAAAGTGCAAGCAGTCGTCAATAGAGGTCTAGCTCCCAAGCCCCATGTACGCGAGTACAACCATCCCGTGGTGCAGGTACGAATTAAGAACCCTGGAAAGCCACCACTGAGGCTTGTTGATGGTCCGCGTCCTTCGTTCGCGGGGAAGTGGCAATTGGGCGTCCACGTTGCAGCCACTTCGGTATGCCTAAAATTGGATGAATATCGGTTGATTGCGCACAGTAGATGCTTTACAGGTTGATTCTATCCATACCATTGAGACCCTTGTACATGTATACGAGCTCGAGCCCAGTTGCAAGCAGCACCTTTGGCAGCGCGATGCCCCCGTCCGCTCAGCTTTTCCGCAAGTTCCGGGGCAGCCATGTTCTGCGAAACGGATATGAGATAAGGTATGCCACCGCCCAGGCAGTCGGTTTCGTTCTCCCATACAGCATGGCTGTGATCCCGTCAAGGACAGAATAGTGATTATGCATGTGTGCTTGCAAATATGTGATAACGAGCTTCTGCTTGGTTGGTAGCACTACCAGAGGATCGAGGGTACCGAGCTCGTTCATAGAAATGTATGCATATGCCCGTGTTAGGCCTTCGCACCAATGCAGGCCGATCAGTGATGCGTTTGATCATTACGACGAGAATAAGCGGTCCAGCTTGCTGGCTGTCCAGTAGTCCAGATTGGTAGTCGAGTGTGCTCATTGAGCATCATTTCCTTTCCACATACAAGCCCGACTCAGACCAGAGACTCGGACAGTGCCAAAGCCAACGCAAAGTCCTCATCATCTTGTGTTGACGTTGACATCAAAGGGGAATTTGAACTGTGTTGTGACTCGAACGAGGCGACATCGTCTACTCGGCTTTCTTCATCTTGCAAAGATCTATACATTGCCTCTTCCAATTCGTTTCTCGCTTCGCGTGGTTGTGACTGATTGTCAAGACCGTGCTCGAGAGCCTCAAGTGATAAGATTTCTGCATAAGACACCAGCTCGGCTTCCGTCATCTCGTGTGCCAAATCGCCAGCCAACTTTTGCACTCGCTCCTGCTCCTTATCCAGCACGCGTTGTCTGCTGGCAAGGTCTCGCATGTCGTCGCGTATTTCGCCTTGCATAGCAAGTTTACCCATCGACGACGATGCTTGGCCAGTGTGCTTCTTGCGAGAAAGACCTCTTCTCTTACCGTTTGGCAGATCACTCCGAGGATCAAAATCAAAAGACCGGATCTGGCCGCCAGTCACCACCACGCCTGCAGGGTGCTTTGCATGCAGTTCAATACGAACGACTCTGGTGCGTGCGGGATCTTCTTCAGCGATCCTTTCATATTTTGGGATCCTGCTCGCTAACGGTCGAAGTTCCTCGAAACTTAGGATATCATACAGCGTGACGGACCCATCTCCAGATCCTACCGCAAGAACCGTAGCATTTAAGCCCAAAGCTGTGGCTCGAGAAGCCTCTCCACGGGATAAATATCGAGGCACACGATCCAAATTTCTGCAGTTGAATATGCCGATGTCACCATGCTCATTGGCGAATGCTACAAGCCTGCCATCGGATCCTGGCAATTCTTGTTGAGATCCTGGATCGTTCTGATCTATTGTCAGAAGTACAAGCTTGCCGCGCAGGCTGTGCTTGATAGAGAAGACACGAGGCGGCTCGGAATCCAAAGAACAACCCATGATCGCTGTTTCCGTGGCGACAATAATAACACCGACTCCATGATCGCAAATCATAGTTGACCAAATGTCCGTCGTGTTCTCACATCCAGGACTAATCGATCGTGCTGTGATCTCCTTGGGACCTTGAAGGTCGATTTGAAACATTTGGGCGTTGCGTGCAAGCGCGAAAGAGCGGTGATTTGCGGTGTCCCAGGATAACTCGTGTATGCCGTGATCCGAAACGTCGATAGATACTAGGCATTCTCTAGAGCGATGTGTAGCCCATAGCTTGACTGTGCCATCGGCACCAGCAGTCATGCAATTTGCATCAAGATCATGAACAGTCAATGAGCTGATCGAGCAGATAGCTGTCACCGGACCAGCATGCCAGCTATGATAAGTCTTGAACTCTGTTCGTTGTCCATGACGATTGAGTGAGTTCATGGCAATCATCCCGTTTGTGAAGCCATAGATGATATGGTTTCTGGTGATGCTAATTGCCGTAACGTCGCCGGAAGTGAGTCTGACCGACGCAGGAAAGATGAGATCCTTGGCGACCTTGCCAGTCAAGGTGTCTGCTACAGAGGCCAAGCCGTTTGTCAGATTCGCTATCGTCAACTTGGAGTTGTGTGAATCAAGGTAGCATGAAGTGATGTTGCCAATTTTGCCATCAAAGACCAAGTTACGACCGCGGCCACGACCATACTTCCGCAGCAAGGCGCAACGGTGACTGTATTCCCTGCGCCAAGTAGTTTCCAGACCGGTGAAGTCAGACACTGTCCCAAAGGCCTCAAGAAAGGCATTCTTCCAAGCCACCTCGTCTTGTAGTAGCCTCCTTGCAGCCTTCGAAACATTTGAAACGGCATCAAGTGATCTCGGATCCAAATAACAACAAACACGCAGCGAGACTTCAAGTGGCAGGTATGTGAAGAAGTTGATGCCTTTATGCCGGTCCATTTTCAATCGAACAAATCTCCAAGTGTAAATTTGGCGATCAGTGCTGTGACAGCACAATATCTTTTATTTCATGCTCAACACAATAGCCCAGGCTAGATTCCAAGCCATTATTTGCAATTGTGCTTGATCAATGCATGTTGCACTGCTGGTACCATGAACGGGTCTTTCAATATTTGATGCTCGATCATGATCAGCTCGACCCGGTGGATTAGCATCCATTTCAAGACCTCCATGCAGATGGCCAGAGCCCGAAGGCAACTTTTGCGGCGCATCAATTTCCGCCCGCAATCTGGTAGATGTGTGGCGCTGTGGCAGGTGATCACCCGTGGAACTGATCACCTGCAGGTGGGCATATGGTACCGATCAATATCAATGCATGATTAGCTATGGTGTACAGAATTGCGTTGATTATGTCGCATGAGCACAGAAAATAGTGGCTAGATGACGTGAGATTCTTAGGATGCTATATGCTTGTCGTGATGTACAAAATTGTCGTAGATACGACACATTATATGTTGGTAAACTTGGGCCGTTTCTTCCACGCAAAAAGTCTCTTCGTCTCAGATTTCACTGTCAATGCTGATGTTCTAACCTGTGCTGATCTTCTGCCGATGATCTTCTGTATCATTGTAAGGATGAGGTATATCAGGCTTCCGGCGAATCGGAACGCAGTCATGAGCACGACGGAGTATAGTATGACTGACAAGTACACGTTACTGCCAGTATGACCACTGTAATACTCGGACACGCCCATCATTAGCCTATTATGTTAGGAATGGTATGACAACGACCGCTGAGCACTCACGCAAGATTGCTGATCAGCCAGCAGAGTACAACCACAGTCCGCACCTCCTTGAAGTAGTCTTCCTGTACTCTCGATACATCCTGTTCGCGTTCCGCGACAGGTTTTCGAAGACGAAGATTTGCCAAGGCGTCTTCGTAAGACCCTTCTGCATCGAGTCCCTGATACAACTCAACTTTGACCTTGGTATTGTCGTCCTTAAGAGTTCTTGCTTCAACGACATCTGCTTCGGCGACATCTTCCTCTTTCGTGCCCCAGCTCAGATCATGTATGTTACAAAAGGCGAAAATGGTCAATGTACATATGTAGAAAGGCATCAGCAACATATATGGCACGAAAGAGGTAAACATATGCCAAATATCGAGGTACATGAGGCTGGCCACGAAGTAGACCCCGGTAGTCGCAATCTGCAAACTTCAGCAAAGGATCGTCTTTTCATGCTGTGACACAACTTACGATTGAGAGAACGATGTTGGCGAATTGCTTGTCCGCGAGAATACTGCCACCTTCCTTGACACTTTGCAGAATACTGGTCACGCCTAGATATGAAGCGCACACCAGAGTATACACCATAATGACTGAGTAAAGGATCAGGCACAGCAAAAAGAGTGATTTGGCACCTCGAGGACGGTTGCCGAGCTAACGATATCAGTACAGAACTCAAACGTCCTCAAGATGTCATACTGCCAGGATGAATTGCGCAGCTGTCACCATTATGCAAAGATAGCGTAGGAATACAAATGTGTAGCTGGCCCAGTGGAATTTTTGCCCAAATGACTGAGCAATGAAAAAGAAGGTCAGGTAAAAGTTGGCCAACCCGAAGAAGGTGAACAAGAGCTGAATTGCCTGGAACAGAAATTCGATATGCAGCGCAAGCTTCCTGCGCGTCGTATGGCTAGTACTCCAGATGCGTCGAAAATTCCACAGTGCATACGTAGAGGCAAATGTGGCACCATTCAACCATCGACGTCGTTGGCCGATGATCTCGGCAACTGTGTTTGGACAATCAGTTTCGCCATAAGCATCTCCAACGTCTGGAAAATCAGTCGCAGCCTATATAGCAACCTTAATATTTCACTCACACTTCAGCAACCAATTGCAATTACGCTTAGCAATGAGCTCGAACGCAAGTATGCGATCTTCTGCGAGATACATATTTTGTTGAAAGACTATCAAGCATCAGTGCTAGGATCAATGGTCTCAATGAAGGACTATACCATCAGCTTCCAGATCGATCTTTTCACCCCTGAAATAACTATCCAAAGGGCCGAGCCCTAGCGCGTCTCCAGCGAGTGCTCGGTAACGGTAAGCAGAAAAGGCACCTATTTAGATGAGGCTGGCTTCTCGATCGATTGACCATCAGTGGACGTACCTGGTAGTACGCCTATATAGCCAAAAACTGATTCACATGGCTTGTCCAACAGATTCGACATCTTGTATTCGAAGTTCTGCGACGCGACCAGGGGATTCAGTAAGGCAGACCACGCGCGCCCTGTAGACATCAATACTTGATAGAGGGATGCCGTATGAGCTCATATCATACCAGCTAAGATCCTGATTTCACCAGCAGCACCAGCCACGCGAGAGTCCATGTCAAACGCTTTCCACAGCTTGTAGATGCTATCTGGGCCTGGTCGGGTGCCGACGTCAAGTAAGACGCATATGTTCGGTTCCAAGAGCGGCCCAAGTCCATTGAGGGCCCATCTATGCGAGTTAAGCTTCTTCTGATTCTGTTCTTTGAGCAAGAAAGCTATCTGGATGGGTGGGATGTTCTTGTCTGCACCACGAAACTGCAGGTCAGGTGTCATACTATACTGTGCAGTATACTCATAGAGGTGAGCAGTAACTGCACTGCCATTGACTATCACTTTTAGCGAGAAACGTACGAAAAAGTCGGTCACGAACCCTTCGTTTGAGCTAAGCCATCCTGGTAGACTCCCAACGCAGTCAAGACGTCCAAGACCTATGATGTCAATGATGGTAAGTCCGGAGAGTACTGGCGCACGAACCCGTGGATTGATGTTCTTCCGGCCATCAGCAACAATCACAACAACTACTTTCTGCCATGAATCTGCGCCCCAAGTCCTGGAACGCGTACGACCTGTCAGAAGCGCTATATTCTTGATCACGCCATGAAGTGTACGAGTGAAGAGTTTCTCATCCTCGTTGTACATGGTCATGACGATCATTATCTCTGTTTCCCGCCCAGAATTGTGCTGCCTTACGGAGAATCCCTCCTGGACAAAGTCGTCGGGGTCACAGGTAATGGCGGAGTAGCGCACGCGACCGAATTCCTCGAGATCATGTCTGCCTAGCAGACCTCGCAGCTTCTCAGGAATCTCCCTCTCGATAACCAGGTTGCCTTCTGTCAACTTGACAACTTCCGTAGTCTTTCTCTTGTGTCTGCGTCGTGGCTGTGGCTCAATCGGTACTGATCCATAGCTAGTGTACAGGTCCTCCTCTCTCGAGCTTATTGTGGGTGCTAAGGACTGTCGTTCGGACTCATCATCGTCATCAGACAAGACAGAGTATGCCTTGACACCGAATTCCTTTTGCGGTAACTCGTAAGGACTCTCATCTACCCAATTGCTCTTTTCGCTCATAAGAGGCATACGTATCGAAGTGTCGGGTGAAGCGGACCTATCGAAATTGCGGGGACTCTCATTTCTAGCACCTTGAGGACGAGTAGGACTTGACGATAGTGGTCTTGTAGCTTGTAGAGGCTGCAGCTCAGGAACAGCAAAATCTGAGAGTCGCCGGGACAAAGGTCTTCCAGTACGTGCGTCAATATTGATCGAGTTTTCGTCTCGGCCCACTTTATCCTTCTGGTTGGGAGAACTTGACCTTGTATAAGTCCTAGTTGGACTCTTTGGCAGATCTCCCTGTTGTGAAACATATGAGGGTGGTCGTGGTACATCAGCCATAATTACCGGGCGAACTTTCGAAGATTTTGTCATCGCTACCAGCTGGTCCAGCAGACTGCAAAATGTTTATGCTCCGAACTTTGCTTTACCTTGACCACATTGTGTGAAATTGTGTATGGCCAGTAGCAGGTCCCTCGAGCTGAGCTTGTGTAACACGAGTCGAGGATTGTTGTCTTTTAATTTGTGCGTGATTCCCCGTTTTGTGCATGAAAGCCACGGCAACCATTTCGGAAGTGGCACAATTTCCTGTTTGGGTAACCTCAACCTAAATCATGGCTCAGCTTGTGCGTAAGATATCTTGCGATGCCATGAATTCGACGTGAGAGTATGTATACGTAGTTTGCCAGTTTACTCAAACCACGAGTGGAATTTGCTTGGATCTCTCCTTGGCAGTATTTGCAATGATTCATTGGGGTGTCTCCGTGATGGGGTAGTCCAGCGGCCATAAAATCCGGAGATCGTTGGTACATATGCTCAGCACGATTATCATGTATAAAAGTTCAGAATCAATCGATACATGCAAATGTCAAAACGTCTTGTGCTTCAGTGCACTGATGCAATAACTGTGTTAATATTCTCGCAATCGTGCTATTTTGAATTCTTCTCGACAACTTTTCTTCATCTGCCGTTCATGCAAGATACACTTCAAGCTGCTTAGACATCGATCGAGTAAGGGAATGAATACAAATCCATGAAGTTGTGACGACAGCCAGGATTACTTAATGAGATTCTTATATGCAAGGGAGGTTTACAGCTTTTGCATATAGACTAGAATGGATTGTCCTGGTGATGATTAGAAATCGAGTGACCGATGGTTTCGAGCTGCCTTACAGATGCTGGGACTTCGTGCGTCGATTTGAAGTAGTCTTTGACAAACGGAATTGATTCGAGCACGTCCGTTCGGACTTTTCGCACTCCTTGAGCATACAATCTGGATCGACATCAGCAACGTAACTCCTCAAAAAGGATGTAGCTTACAAGACTCCGGCCGCGGCAGCGCCTCCCCACAGTATCAAAGATGAGCTTGCGCGGAACAACTTCTCCGGAGTGTAGCCCATGGCATGGGTTTGCTTCGTAAATTTCTGCAAATTTCGCTACCATGTCAGTGACAAATCCTTGCCAATGATGAAGCGCTTACAGCACTCATGATAATTGTCTAGAAGTCACTAGAGACGGCCTAAAAATCTATGACTTTTGTGTTGATATAAACCTTTGCATAGATCTAGAAGCATTTGCTACTGACCTGCTCGATCGGTCCTGGAGTGGCATTGGCTTGACGAGCTCCTCACACTCGAACGATGGATTTCTCGTGTTTTCGTATTGGAAATTTGATCGTGTGGATCTGATCAACGAGCGTTTGCCATGACGTATGCATATGCTGTAGCTGTGACAAACTGACAATAGTACACTATCGTTCGAATATTCATTTCAAGCACAAGTCATCGAAATTGTGACACATCCCAATAACTCGCTACAAGAAGAACCTTAACAATGTCATCTGATCAAGTACCGGTAGCTCCAAAGAATGTAATCTCCACAAGGCATACCGAAATCGTTCTCTTCTGACGAGATCTCCAGTTCACCAACGAATTTGGAAATAGCGAACATGGAATAAATTACAAAAAAGAAGCAGGTCGGTCAAACATCAGATTGTAGAGTACGTACTAATTTCGTGTAGGAGCTGGTATCGAATACACTGGAACTCCTGCATCGTCTGGAGAAACTTCCACCGAAACAGGACAGAAGGTTTCCGCTGGATCAGACGCACCTGTGAAGCAAGAGGGCACCGGCAAGACTGAAGGTTCCTTGGCAGAGCAATCAAAATCGTTTGGAAAGTAGGATAAAATAGCACCGCATAAGTATTGCATTGATTCAACCCACACCAGTGTCCGGAACATCATACAAACATCTGTAATTGCATTGATTGCCAATCTTCGAGGTGTTCAGATATAGCGCGTCATTAATTTCAAATGCAGACTGAACGAGCCTGGTCGAAGGTGAGTTGGAGAGACTAAACACACGGATTCATTCTTCGAGATCTACAAGCTTAAGGTTGAAACTCGAATTCGTGAGCTCACGCGCAGAGGTGACTCCAATGTTCGGATCGTGGAGCCGCACGCAGGTCGTGTGGCGCAAAGTGCAACACCCGCGGCTTGCCTCGATCGATGTCCTCATCGGTTGCGCGCTTGCATTGTTAACGAGGTTGTGAGTACCTAGTGAACCGCTTGATTATGGCCATCGCATGGCTGAAAGCATGTAAGATGATTGTTCTTGTGCTTTCGGATTCATTGCTTACCATGATCAGTGCTCAGAGATGGCGCTCATCTTGCGGCTTGATTTGTAGGTGCACTGAAACTCTATTATTCTCCGAATGACGATTGTTGAAGACTTGTAACAAATCGCTCGAAAGTCCGTGTAATGACGCTGAATCTCTATAGCTCAGAACCAATACTCGTGGGCAATCGAGGTCGAACACTACCAGCGCACATAACAATCAAGCATTGGCAACTGAAGAACTTGCTGTGTCGGGACGAGTCTGGCTCCCCTGGCAATCGACTATTATATTGTTGCCGGAACAGTATCAGAACATTCAATCCATTGACTAGTCAAATTGGATTTCTATCTTCAAAATTGTCCTTTGAGCCGAGAAGTATTACTTCGAATCGTGGCTACACTGTGGCTGGTGCAGAGAATGGCACGATCGCCGTCGTGCCCGGAGAAGGACTGAAGAGTGAATACGATGTAGGCGGGAGTTTGGTAAATGGTCTGCATATCTTTCGAGGACATGATGGCCATGATCGTGTCCTTGTAAGCAACAATGACTACAGCCTCAAGTTCTTCAATCTGAGCTCATTGCGATGCGAGTACGTAATCGGACAATCACCTTAGAAGGAGTGAAAAGCCAAGGCTGACCGCACCAGGTCACCCATTAGTCTACCATCGGCGATGAACTCAGCCAGCACGACTGAGGATGGTCAACTCCTGGCTGCCGTGGGCGACAGTACAGAGGTTTATATCTTTGTCAACGATGGTGGCCGCTGGCGAAAGCACGCCGAAATCACTGTGGCCGAGGACCCATGCTTCTCGGCAGTTTTCTCGCCATCACAACAGCACCTTGCAGTTGGATCACAAGATGTAATTCGTGCGCTATGGTCTCGGTATATGTTGCTGATAATCTAGGGTACTTGCGTGATCTTCGATGTCAGGAAATTACCCTTGAACTCAGCTGCGACAGGAACTCATACTTCAGCACACAGAAGTGGTGCTCTGCTACATCGAGCAGTATCATCCAGACCATTCCCCAATGGGTCGGTCCGAACACTGGCCTGGAGCCCCTGTCCATTGGACATGCTGCTTTATACCGAGTCTACTTCTTATGCCACCATTCTTGATTGTAGAGACTTCGGCCGACAGCAGAGGCTCAGGATACCCGACGGCGACGGCACTCACTTTGGAATAGGAGGAAGAGATCGCGAGATCAGTGGAGCATGCTGGAGTCGCAGTGGAAGTCATGTATATGTCGGCAGTGAGCAGGGCATCACGGAATTTGATGTCAAGACCATAAGTCGGCGAACCTTTCCTGCATTCAGTCTCAGGTGACGAGTCATCATTCTACACTGGTCAACGGCTCTGCACAGTTCGCTTTGTGCTCTTGCGAATGTCGCCGAATATTGTGTATATGTAATGAAAATCAATGCACATAAAAGTGATGGCATGGGGCATATCAGGCAAAGACTTCCTGTACATAAATGACAATGCATAGCTTGCACAGTGTTGTTCATTCTATCTGCCACTGTTCATGATCGTTCCCGGGTGTTGTGCGATTTTGGTGAGCGCTGGAACAGTCAACTATGTTGGGAAGTGCACCTTCATTACTTTCGACCTCTGTTTCATATTCACGCACAAGGAGAGTCCGAGAACTAAAGAGCACTCCGGAAGCGGCAACACAACCCGTCTTTTTGTGTCGCGCAACACGGTTCGCGCTTCCGTTGCTCATGCATCATCGCGCGCCGTTTCAGAGCGCTCTGTAAAACAACTCGAAGAAGGGCACAGGACATTAGTATTGCACGCATAAATAGACTTGGCCCCTGGCATATTAACACGATCTCAATCCATCGATTCTTACATTCATTTAGCAACCTTGATTGTCGTCCTAGCCCACAAACATCAGGCATCAATATCAATTCTTCGAGTAGTCGCACACAGACACCACGACGACTGACTGACACGACGATGAGCGTCCTCCCATTCCTGAACCTCATTGAAAACCTCAAGACGACCCCACGCACGGGTTGGTTGAACGAGCACATTCGCAACCCGGAATCCATCGCGGACCACATGTACCGCATGGCGGTCATCACGATGCTCTGCACCGATGCGAGCCTGGACAAAAGCCGCATGATGCGCATCGCGGTGGTGCACGACATGGCGGAAGCGATCGTAGGCGACATCACCCCACTGAGCGCAACGACAAAAGCGGAGAAACAAAAACTGGAACTCGACGCCATGGAGCAGATTTGTCGCGTGCTCTTACCCCCCGAACACGCCCTCGCCGCCGACGAAATCATGGCCCTGTTTCTCGAGTACGAGCATAAAGCCTCGCCCGAAGCACGTTTCGTCAAGGACGTCGACAAGTACGAGTTGGTGCTGCAGACTTTCGAGTATGAAAAGGCACGCAAGGTGCCCCGCAGACTCGACGACTTTGCCAGTTCCAGTCGGCAGATTGTCCATCCGCTCGTCAAGGGCTGGTGCGACGAGGTGCTCGCCGCACGAGAGGCGTGGTGGAAAGAGCACGGCGAAGAGACGACGGTGCAAGCATGAATCATCTTTCGAAAGTGCCGTTCCGAGATTGGGAAGAAAGGGACGACATGTAACGACAACGACAACGACGATAATAGTAATGGCATCCGAGCATGGCAATGCATGGTAAAGCATAGCACATCATTTTGTAAGCTTAATAGAATAGACCAAATCAAGGCATAAATCATCGATTTGTGCCAACTGAGACTATGAATTGGCTGTAGCGCGCTTCTGGTCGTGGTATCCATTCAGCGCCTTGAAGGCTTGGCCGAATACCTCGCTCAGGACTTCGGTCGTCTCCAGCCCGACACTGATGCGGACGAGTGCGGTCGAGACACCATATTCGCGTGCCCAGTCTAGCTCGGTAAAGTGAGCCAGCAAGGTGTAAGGAGAGCTCAGCGTAAAGTTGGTTCCCAAGGATGGTCCTTTTGCCGTCTCGAGCGCATCATAAAAGACTTCGGCCTCCTCGACCGTATGAAACACCACCGAGAGCAGACCGCCATATCCACCGTGCTCCGTCTTCACGTCCTCGTAATTTGCCTTTGTCGATCCAAACTTGGGGTAGAAGAGGTCGGCGACGTGTTCTTGTTGCAGAATCAGGTCACATAGCGTCTCCGCATTCTTGTTGATTCTGTCGATTCGTTTCACGAAATCTCGAGAATTGCGTTCCAGGGTGATGGCGTCCTCGGTCCAAAAGTTGTCTTCGTAGTCGGACACCATGGCAGACTTTAGCTTTGCATAGAATGGTGCCTTTGAATTCAGGATGAACGAACCGCCCATTACATTGGTATCTCCACTGAAAATCTTTGTCAATGAGGAAACCACAATATCAGCATATTGGAAGATGTTGACGTTGATGAAGTTCCCTATCGTCTCGTCAATGACAAGTAGGAAACCGTATTGGTCCGCTAAATGTCGAAGCCTTTTCAAAGGCGGTGTGCGAAGAAGTGGATTGGAAGGACACTCGCAGAAGAGAGCAAGAATCCGCTCGCCAGTGGTGAGTTTGTGCTCAAGATCTGCCAAGTCTCTGTCATCGCCACGCCCGAAGAAGATTGCACCGGCTCCCCATTTCTCGAGAATTTTGAGTGTATCAGTGTACGGGAAGCCGAAACAAGCAGCTTTTCTCGTAGCGCCATTCTCGAGCACCTTCATCGCAAACTGATGTGCATGGAAGATTGCAGTCATGCCGGTTGGGTAAAGGTATACGTCTTCGACATTGACACGGTCATGACCAGTCTCTACTGAATGTGCATCTGCACCATGCTGAGCGGATGCCTGACCGGTCTGATCTATGCCATTACTGTCTAGCGTCAGGTTGCCAGCGATTCGATGTCTCAAGGCCAGCTTGGCTTGATTGACAGAATGTAGATTAAGGTTGCGACCATATCTTTCCTCTAAATAGACCAGTTGATCTCTGTTGAGAGTCTCCGCATCGCCAGCACTAGCTGAGGAGTTATGCCTGTCAATCGCTTTTTCCATGCTCGGTTTGCGAGAATAGTGTTTGTTTCTGTTGCGATTCTGGTTCTTTTTCGTGAAGGATGCATGCATGTCACCATTTTCGATATTGTCTTTGGACAATTGTGCAGCAAGGTCAGACTGATGCAAGAAATAGTCGGCCAACCTCGAGGAGATACCTTCCCCGGTGTGCTGCCAGTATTGTTTGGCAATTGAGCCTAATGACGAGTCGTAAAGCACGACGCATAAGAATCCACCAACATTTAGCGCACTTGGCGCAGAAATGTCGTGCACCTCGACAATTCTGACTCGTTTTGCTGGATCGCTTTTAGCAAGAAGGAATTCTCGGCATCTTTGGGCACATTTGATGCTGGGAAAAAGCATAGCGGCCTCTCCTGGCGTGCCGAATCGAATCTCGCACCGAGCTGCGAGTTCTTGGATGTTCTTCCCAATGAAGAAGCGAGGATAACCACATTGCATCTTACTGACGACCCAATCTGCACCTTCTTCATATCCGACGTTCGCTGCCCATGTCGGCAGACTGACTGAGATTGCATGGTTGACATTGGCAGGTATCGGAGAGCCGACGTCCTTCGGCGGCGGCACAGTCGCCAGCATGCCACTCGGTTTCGAGATTCGAATGCAGGTCCTTCCTGTCGATCCAACTACCTTCGTAGTACCTCAAATGTATGCTCTACTAGCCAGAGGCATACACAGGACTGGAACGAGAAGGTCGACGCTGCTGGTGACTCGGACAAACTTTCGCTGGAAGTGGCGGATGGGTGCATAAGCCACCGGCTCAGCCAAGATTTCTCTCACTTTCAAGCTTGTGAGTCAGTCATAATATTCACTCGTGTTTGCAAAGTCTTCCTGCAACTGGCACAATTGCAACGGGTGCTACGTCGATGCATCTCGCGTTCTAGGAGGGTAATAGTCCTGCATGTCGGTCGCATCAGCTATTCCAAAGCCTGAGGATATCGATCTCATCATCTCTGATGTCGATGGCACGCTCCTGGATTCGCATCACAGGCTCCACCCACGAACGTATCATGCACTAGACTGGCTCAGGCGCAATATGCCGCAGCTGCCGATTGTCATTGCGACAGGCAAGCAGAGATCTGCCGTTGGCGAGATCAGGGCACCACTCAACCTCGATGTCTTTCCTGCTTCGCATCTGAACGGATGCGTCGTATATCAACCGCATGGCAAAGTCCAAGTGGAAGTCGGACTCGAGCTGGACACCCTTGTTCAGCTTTACGCGGAGTATCAAGCTGCACAAGTCACGATGCTCTACTACGATCGAGACCGCGTTTACGAAGTCCCTGGCTCTGATGGACTGGTCTGGGGCGAGAAGATGCGGAGTTTCGGAGAGCATGTACACACAGTCGATGCATCCTTCATAGACAAGATCAAGGATGGGTCCGTCACGATCATCAAGGTGGCCGTTTGTCACGCTGCTGGTCCACGGATGGAGTCCTTCCGAGCTTCCCTGAAGACAAAGTACCCAGCGACTGCCTTCACGTTGACGCAGGCAGTCCCGTTTTGTCTCGAGTTGATTCCGACAACAGGATCTAAAGGCATCGCCCTGGCCAAGATCCTCGGTATGACGATCGACCCCAAGCGGGTGATTGCTTTCGGTGATGGAGAGAACGATGTGTCCATGTTCAAGGTGGCTGGTCATTCGGTGGCCATGGCGAATGCAATGACAATAGCGAAAGAGAACGCAATGTATTCAACGCTGAGCTGCGATGAAGGAGGAGGTCAGTAGAGCTTCTTGTGAGTGATCTTTATGCTAACTTGGCAGTCGGGGCATTCCTTGAAAAGATTTATGGGTTTACATACACCGAGAAGAGTTATGACTATTGGTTGAACAAATCGGTGCTTGCTTAGTCAAGACTGGTAGCGATGCGTTCCTGGATTGTGTATAGCGTGTGCATCGGAAAAGCAGGTATAGAAGGGTCTCTGGCACAGGCTTGTGTCGAGCCCGCGATAGAGCATAGAATTATTATTTGCAAGGATTTGTCCTAGATAGAAGCACGATTGATGTGAATTTGGGCCCCTTGTACATACCCATAGCTGTACATCTAGAAAAAGCATGACCAAAAGGCCATTCACTGGTAACTTTACTAGAAACTTTCATTCCACGTCGCGAATCTCCACAAATGACCGCACATTCAAGCCACTACCGAAGCTTCTATCGTAACTGTGATGGGGTGCAGCTTTGCAAACAAAACACCTCAGAGCCATTCTATGGGGGTTTCGTGCGTGCAGACTGCCATGTCTGCCTGATACACTCATGAAGACCGTGTCCGGCGGAAAGTCTCTGAGTCAAAGCGATGCGCAAGCGGCAAAAGACCTGATGCTGCGTCGGCAGAGAGCCGAAAAGAGAATACTGGATGAGATTGAGCGTCTTATGGAGGCAGGAGTGGATGAGCGCACTCTCCTTGGGAGCGCTAGCATTTTGAGGCCGGGTGACTACTCGGAAGCCGTGCTGGAGCGCAATTGCGTACAGCTGTGTGGGTACCCGACCTGTAGCAAGACGATTCAAGAAATCCGGAATGCAAAGCGATTCGACCACAAACGGCTCATTATGAGAGACACCTCGAACGATCACAGATTTTGTTCCTTGGGACATCGTACGGAAGCCAATGACTGAAAAGATACACGGGCGATGAAAGTTGACATGTTCAAGGCAAAGCATCCAAATTCTTTGAGATGCAACTATCAGACACGCCACTCTGGTACAGGAACACAGACAGCGACGGCAGTCGTGATCAAGTGATCGTATTGCTGGATGACGCTGATATCGAGGGAAGTCTGCGAGCATGGCTCGACAGAAAAGAGGCCGAGCCCAAGCAGAATGTGAGAAAGGCACAAATTGACGCCGGGCCTATGACCATTGTCGAGCATGTCACGACACCAGTTGCCGAACCAGACATGTTTCCCAGTGGTGACCACCGCTCAATCGAGGGCTTCACGACCGACAAGTTGTATAGCAAGGCGCAGCATACATCGTGATAATCTTTCAGACAATCCCATATATATAGCTGCTGTATGTAGCTATAGATTGATATATATACAACATATGATTATGTGCACGTGCAGGAGCTTGTGCAAGAGCCCAGCGGAGGTTCCGTTGCTTGTGCCGAGCTTCGTTTCGTGACGGACACAAAGTTACGATATGTTGCATCACTTTCTTGATTTGATTCACCGGTATCCTTCAGCAGCATCTTGAGCGTGTCGAAGCGAGCATATTCTTGCCAGAGTTGATTGTATAGCTACATACATGAGCGGCATATTAACCCGCGTATCGAAATTCTTTGCGGATGCGCAAATCAGCAGGAGCGACATCCTCCGCATCATCCTCGCGGCCTCGACGACATATGCAGCCATCTTTTACCTGCTCTCCTCGCTCGACCCGAACAGTGCGAAACGAAAGGGCGACAGTGCGAAGCGTCGAGAGGCCGTTAAGAGGCTGCAGGCCACGACGGACGGACATAAATTGCAGGATCTGAATGAGTATGAACAGAGCATCGCGAGCGAGGTGGTCTTTGCGAGCGACATCAAGGTCACGTTTGAGGGTATTGGGGGATTGGACGACATTATCAATGACTTGAAGGAGAGCATCATCCTGCCGCTGACGTACCCGGAACTCTTTGCCTCCGCGACAGGTCTGCTCGGCGCACCGAAAGGTGTCTTGCTCTATGGCCCGCCGGGGTGCGGCAAGACCATGCTGGCGAAAGCGCTGGCATCTTCCTCCGGAGCGACCTTCATCAACATGCACATCTCGACGTTGACGGACAAGTGGTTCGGGGAATCCAACAAGCTCGTGAATGCGCTCTTCTCGCTCGCGCGCAAGCTGCAGCCCAGCATCATCTTCATCGACGAAATCGACGCCTTCCTGCGGGAACGCGAGAAGAATGATCACGAAGCGATGGCCATGATCAAGGCGGAATTCATGAGTCTCTGGGACGGCCTCGCCACGGAATCAGACACAAAGATTGTCGTGCTCGGCGCCACGAATCGGCCCAACGACATTGACAGTGCCATCCTGCGGCGCATGCCGAAACGATTCAATATCCAACTACCAAACGTGCAACAGCGTCAAAAGATCCTCAACCTCATCCTCAAGGGCGCAAAGCAAGCCGATGGGTTTTCCATACCCGATCTCGCACGGCGCACGGCCGGCATGTCCGGATCCGCCATCCAGGAACTCTGTCGCAGCGCCGCCATGAAACCGGTGCGCGAATTCATCCGTCAACACGGCGTCGTGCAGGGCGCCGCGAATAATGGTGCGCTGCTCGACATTGAGGCACTCAAGGCGCACGGCACAGATGGCATCCGCGCGTTGCGAAACAGTGATTTTGACGCGGGCGTCATGTCCTCCAGCACCGATTCCTCCTCCCATTCGAGCACCATACAAAACCTCGTCGAGAACTTAGACTAGAAGAAAACCGTGTTTCCGCCGAACGTATCAGTGTTCTTCATGCATATTGTGGTCGTCGCCGGTTCGATAGGGGAAAAATGCTAGAATCCATTGTGATAGACGTGACTGTCGGTACGCTCCTCGACGCGCAAGACGTCGCCGACATGTACGCGGCCGACCGAGACGTTCTCAGACTCGCTATCGGCACCTTCGTAACCGCGCGGTACGGCCAACATGCCGAAACACGGCTTGTACTTGATGCCCGAATCGATCCTTCGATAACTGCCGTCATATCAGTTTCATTCTTGCCCGCAAGCCGTACTATTAAACATGACTTACCTGACGAGTGTGTCCCAGGGCTCGTGTTTGTCCTTGGTGCCGTGATTGGGCTCGACGTTGGGCACTTGACAGCGAGCGCAGCGACAGACACAATCGACGACAATCTTGCCCTCGCCGCTGTTGCCGCTGCCACCACCGTCAGCGGTCTGGATGAGTGAGATGACGGACCAGGTATCTTCGTCCCAGGGCGCGATCCCCTCGACGACAATGTTGGGCCGAAAGCGTTCGACGGTGATGATGTCGACGCCGCGGTCGCGTAAGCGGCCATTGAGTTCGTCGAGGGAAGCGAGCGAGGCGAGCTGTAAAGGAAGCACGTCGGCGTACGCGACACTGCCTGAGCGCCCGAGCATACGCAACGATCCGTTTCCCGCGAGTGTACGAATGCCGCTCTCCGGACGGTGATAGACCAGCGAGACTTGTTGCCCCAAAAACTCGGAGATGTGCGCGCTCGTCGAGGGAGGATAGACGTGCCCATGCAATCGCGTGCCCCAAATCTCCACTTCAGCCAAGGTCGTCTGAGACGCCAATTCCTCGTCCGTAGGTCGAGCAGGCACTGAGACCACCGCAGCACTGCGTCCGCCCTTGCCGTCGCCAAGGGCAATTTCCAATCTCGGCAAGCCCGTGTCCGTCTCTGTGAGCGATGGCACAATCAGCGTCATGCGCGGGTTCTGTCGAATGGTGAGAAACTTCCTCGTCTCCGTGTCCACAAACATGAACCGTCGATCGAATTCCAGACCTTCCTTCAGTAGTTCCGCCGACGCGACACTGATGCCGTGACACGACTTTATCGGGTAGACGTACAGCGCCGCCACACGGGTGACTTCTCGATTGACCATGCCGATCAATCACTGCTCTGCACCTGGTCCCCCAAGGCAAATCAGTGGATATATTACAGGAATAATCTTGCGAAATGCAAGATGTCCTGGGGTCAGTCATTCAAGTCTACAAAATGTGTTGAGGATGAGTCAACTCGATTGGTCGTGCCACCCATCCTACAAACAAGCATTGCGGGGCCGGAATCTGACCGATTCAGGGAGATGGGACAAATAGCTACACGACGGTATGTATTGTCATAAGTGGTACGTGGTACATATAAATGCTTCTCATACATGTCAGATGAGCATGAGATACTGTTATTCACAGCCGCCTTGAAGAAGCTCGACCGCAGCAAACGACTTGTTGACGTGGACCGCACCGGATCGTCTCGGATTGTAATCAAGGTAGACTCCTTCTTACTTCTTCCTTACACCGGAAAATATCGCCGAGATACAGAGCATCAGACCCATTACCGGAGACCATCTCACATCTCGTGTGATGCTATGTCACTGTTGCTGACCACAAGCCAGAAGTGTGCCTGAAGCAATACCATGCATGACACGTTTCCCGCTTTCGTGATCATGACATATTTCAGCACCTGCTGATGCTATGCCGACGACAAGGATATTTAGAGACGTTTATCACTGCCAGCGATTGCCACCTCCACCTCCGCGAGGGCGATAATTACCGCGCGATTGCGCTGGTCCTCTAGGTACATTCGCCATGCTCGAGACACTGTCTTCTCGCTGATTTTGATTTTGGTCCGGCATAGGGCTATTGGCATCTTGTCTTCTATTATAGTGATTCTGTTGGGGCATCGGCGGATTTGGGAAGGCTGCTCCAGGGCCTTGCATAAAGTCCATGGGCATGGCACCGTACATTTGTTGCATCATGTTTGGATCCATGGGTGGCATCATCATAGCACCGCCCATCGGGCCCATCATTGTCGGATCCATGGCACCCATCATACCTTGCATGACCTTACTAGGTGTGTAGTCTTCCCTTAATGAAGTCTGTTTCTGACAGTACGCAGCCCATGTGAACTCATCAAAACCGTAATTAAAGTACTCCGTGATATCTGCTCCAGGTTGACGCCAAGGCTTGTTTTCTAGTGTTTCGAGATCAATCTCCAGTATTGACTTGCCATCCATCTCGGCAATAGCATCGACATCGACATCAGGCAGCTTAGCGACTGGCTCTTTCTTGACTACGGGCGTCGTAGTTGTTGTAGACCCAGGCTTCTGTATCTTTATCGCAGCATACGGCTGTGCTTTCGCAGCTGGTGCTTCTGCTCGTTGTCCCGGCTTTGTCGTAATAACAAACTCCACATCGCTATCACTGTCTTCTTCTTCTTCGGAAGAACCCTCTTCTTTCTTTGCGACATCTGCCTCGCTCATTCTCGAGTCATCATCGGCTTTCGTAGTCTTATCCGTGGCTGTTGCAATGTCGGGCTCATCACCATATAGATCGTCTAAGTCATTCATACGAGTCTTCACACTCAAGAGAATGTGCAAACAATCTCTTGGATGTCTTAGAGTGAAAGACTTGCAATACGAACAGTACAATCTCTCTACTGACACTGTCCTCGCACTGTCAACTAGTGGTGTTGCATGGATGTTAATATTGTGGTGCAGCAATCATGGTTGGTGGAGTTCGCGCCGGGAGCGTTCTCCTGATCGAACCACGGGGCGTTTCAGCACTAATCTTGAGCTTGGCAACGTTAACGTACGGTTTGTACAGTACAGTACAGTACACATGTTACGCTAAATCGGATTGTTGACAGAGCAAGCTATTTGAAAACTGCTGACGAAAACATTGTCGACTTCCGAGATCTCGTATCGCTCCAGTCATGTTTAACTTCGGAAATAATAGTTTTTCGAATAACAACAATAATGCTAATAACACGAACAACAACAATGGTTTGAATAATAATCAGCAGTCAACGTTTTCTGGCTTCTCAACAGGGCAACCACAGCAGCAGCAGCAACAACAACAGCTTCAGCAAAGTACGAACCAAAATCAAGACAGTGGAAGCACACCAATAGAGCGCTTGACTCGAGTCTCAGACTTACCGAATGATGCGCAGAATCTCATTGAGCAGTTGAATCAGCACATCATTCAACAGATTTCCATTTCTGATCAATTTGCTCTGAACGAGGAGTCACTCTCGCAAACAGTAGAGTCTGTCACGACCGATATAGCGGAGATCCAGAAACGGGAGTTGCGGACACAAGCAGCACTACGATTGGACCAGTCAAGTCTGGAAGCTCTCCGGGATCAAGTTCATGGCGATGCGGAAGACGTGCGAATAAGTACGAGATTTGTTGACGGCATTAAATCTGGCACACTGAATCTGCGAGGCTCTACAGATCTTATTCTAAAGTACTTTTTTGATGTTACGAATAACATTGAGTCCGACATCAAGGCGTACGACAAACTCATATCCTCTATTGAGAGACATGTGACCAATGCCAAGGGCAACTCCCAGTCGCTAGACTCGGAGACACTAATCGCAGCGCTAAAATCACAGCATGAGTCGTTCATGCGGGTGACCTCAAAGGTTGCGAGTTCACACGATCGAGTTGGACAAATTATACAGCAATAGAGAAGCTGCTCCTTGTACCAGGTTGCTACTTACAACGGTAGACCATCAAACAGCTCATCGCAGCAGGTCTCCTCCTTTTACAAATCTGCCATGCCAGTTGGGCATGATGCAATGGGTCTATGCTACCCGAACCTTCTAAGGAGTGAGGCTATTCTAGCCAATCAAGGGGTAGTGGCAAGGCTCGGCCCGATTGAGTCGTGAAAGTGGTCTCATGTTATCGGCACTACTAGCTGCTAAGGTCTGTATGCATGGCTGGTCAGACCTGCGTGGTTCAGAGACTAGAGTCTCTGGGCATGAGGTTTCAATAGCTACGTAGGGATTTTTTATGCCTTTAGTGGTTGGCCTCTGAACTGTTGCCCACCGCCGAGCTGCACAGTGAAGCTGAGACCAGGCACTCACCAGGACATCGTGCCCGACATGACTGCTGGCCTGAAATCTCGGAATGTCATTGGGACTGGCAGCAATTGAGATGACAATGTATCTGGGAGGTTGTCACTATCTAGCTAGCAGTAGCTAGTGAATAGTCCCTCACACATATATATGGCTATACTGTAATTACCTATAGCCTGCAACATTAGCCACTCTCTGCACACCTGCAGCTGGGCAGCTTCCAAGATTATTTGCAGAGGTTGATCGTCTTGTCGGCAGAAGCCGCTTCCGTAAATCTGCCGATCAATGGACGGGGATTCGAGCTTGTCCGTGCAACCTTGATCAGCTGGAGGGTTACCGGTATGCAGGTGATCCTTGCCCAGACTGTGTGGCCATAGGCGATCAGCAGCTCCCTGCCGCCAGGTCTTCGTGCTGGTCACCCGATGCGGTAGTAGATACCGTGGAAGCTGCCCAGGTGGTCTTTCCCCCGGGTAATGGGCGGCTCTTCCAATTGTCAATCCTCTCTGCCACGGTTTCAAGGTTGTTCTCCCCCTTCGGTTGTACCACCTTCCCAGGACATTCCCACTCCATTCAGCTCGTGTCTCGATGCTCCTTGGATTCTGTCTGCAGGCAAGCCTTACTTCCTGCTGAGTCTCGACCTCTTGAACCTGCTCGATACTGATTGTCAATTGTGAGCTTTCGCGCGGTGCTCAAGAGCCCATCGCTGTCTCTTCCTGCAACAGAACTTAAGCACTAGACTCCTTCTCGGACAGCATCGAAAGACAGTACAATGTTCAATACCAATCCGAACAACAATGTCCGGTTCACGCTTCAGGATGAGGACGACAATGAGTCCATCCATCAGCAAGATCCAGTCGAATTGCGCAAGCTCAGGGAACTTTCGGTAGCGGAGACTAGCCTGGGTGCAAACAACGAGAGCAGAGTTTCTTCTGCTCCAATGTCTCGAACCTCATCCTCAATTACTCCATCCTCCCTCAATGCCAGTCGTCGGCCCTCGAAGAACGACATTCATAGCCATCCACATTCGCGCATACACACTCCTGACATCAGTCCTCCGTCGACGCCTCGTGGAGATCCAGGTAAGCACGAGCCCGAGCTCGAGCCGCGACACTACTAACTTATCTGTAGATGATCCTTACCGTCGTAGCGCGAGGCTGCCACAATCGACGTCAATAGCAGATATCGCTCCGCAGTTCATCTTTCAAAAACACCAGCCAAATTCGAGTCATCAGTCGTCCCACATCCATCTCAAAGACTTCTTCCATTCCCATCATAGCAAGGATGCAAACTCGACACGGGAGAAGATTGACCATAGATCACACTCGGGCTTCGATCTCGGCAGATTCTTCAGACACGGAACCGCAAAGAAGAGTACCAGCACAGCGTCACCACCTTTATCGACTGCTACCTCTGTCTACATGCCGGAATTTGACTCCAAAGTGCCGAAAAAGGTCAAGGGTGACGATCACATGGGTTTCCACGAAAAGTATGGCAAAGCTGGGAAAATGCTGGGTAGTGGTGCAGGTGGTTCAGTTCGAATAGTCAAGCGTTTGTCGGACAACCACCTCTTTGCTGTCAAGGAGTTCCGTGAACGAGGACCCAACGAATCGCAAAAGGAATATAACAAGAAGGTGACGGCAGAGTTCTGTGTCGCTAGTGCTATGCATCACTCCAACGTCATTGAGACGATGGAAGTGCTGAAGGAGAATTCAAAGTGGTATCAGGTCATGGCTTATGCACCGTACGACCTCTTTGCAATTGTCATGACTGGTAAGATGGAAAAGCAGGAAGTCTTTTGCTCCTTCAAGCAGCTGCTCAGAGGCGTCGAATATCTTCATGGCATGGGTCTCGCCCATCGCGATCTCAAACTTGACAATCTGGTTGTGGATGAGAATGGTATAGTCAAGATCATTGATTTTGGCTCGGCAATTGTCTTCAAATATCCGTTCGAGGAGGAGATTCACGAAGCGACCGGCATCGTTGGTTCGGACCCGTATCTGTCTCCAGAGACATGTACGAGTCCAAAGTACTCACCTGCCCCGGCAGATATCTGGTCTTGTGCCATCATCTATTGCTGCATGTGGCTGAGAAGATTCCCATGGAAGTCGCCGCGCATGACTGACAATTCGTTCAAGCAGTTTGCTGCACCGGACAACTCGGCAGAGCTGAACAGTCAGCAGAACCTCGAGTCTGTGCCAACGCAAAGTCAACAGCCACCGCCTGGCGAGCCCCAAGTATCCATTCGTGGACCTTGGCGCCTGCTTCGACTCTTGCCGCGCGAGAGCAGATCGGTAATAAAGGGCATGCTAGAGCTCCTGCCAGAAAATCGTTACACAATGCATGATATCGTGGGCGACAGCTGGATTCAGAGCATAGACATGTGCTACGAAGACAAGGCCACCGAGACCGTGCACAAGTCCAGCACACATCAACACGTCCTGATTGGTCCCGAGGCCCAGAAACCAAAGAATGGTCGCTAAGAACTTTGACGAGAGGGAGGGAGAGCAGAAGGGAAACGCCACTCGTGAGATCTAGAAACATAGATGTTCATTCTTGCCACGACAGTGATGATTTGAGTGAATGCGAAAATAACGAAGAACTGTTGATACTGTTGATGATGTCTGTAATTTGCGGGTTCTGTAGGTGGTGAATATCTATAGATGTTGTTTCTTGGGGAGTGGCAATTTTATAGCGATTCGAGTATATCATCTCCTCAGTCTGTCCATCTCTCTCGCTCATCATGTGTGCAGCTGTGCTTCTTGGCTTGTGGCAGGATTATCAGGAGGAAGCGGGGGAAGATGATCTGATGGTGAGGACAATCAAGTTGCCCAAGACATCACCGATGACCACTTGCGAGTCCGAGAGGGCCGCCATGGCATTCACTTTACCGGGCACCTGGACGGTACTGATGGCCTTTGCTGCTGCCTCGTCCATTGCCGGTGAAGCACTACTTGCGGGAGTATATGCTTGTGGCGAGAGTGATTCCGTCAACCACAATTTACACGTCTTGTCATTCGATGCCGTGACGATAAACGAAGACGACGAAGACGACGACGAGGACGACGACGACTGATCGAACAGGACGAGTGCGCCAATGGCGAGTCCGTGGGCGGCAAGTGTCCGTTTCGTCCGCCACCGTCGTTTTCCGTGCCCACCACCAGCACCGGCAACGGCTGATTTCATCATTTTAGATACCAGCACCGATCCATCGCCGAGTCCAGCAACGATCATCTGTCCTCCGCCATTGTTGCCGCTGGCGCGGGAAGAGCCAGTAGTCGAGGAATGGGGAGAAGAGACGGCGAGGGCATGGACGTAGGGCGGATTAATCATGCCTGGTACGGCTCCGTCTTCTTCCGTCGCCTCAGCGACATCGATGGTATGTATCGGAGAGTTACCGTCGGCGGCGAGATTCCATATTTTCAAACGACAATCGAGTCCGCCAGAGACGAATTGTCCTCCTCTTAGTCCATTGCTACTGCTGCCGGTCCCGGACTCGTCGGCGATGCGCACGAGTGTGGTGACGAGGCTGCCGTGGTGCAATTGTGCGGTGACGCGGGACTTGGTTGTATGGTAAACACTCACGCGTCCTCCATCGTCCGCCACCACCACGCGGTCCTTGTCCAGTACCACGACGGCATTGATCTCTTCCTCCTCCTCTTCGTCGCCTTTCCCGGTGACAGTTGACCACGTCTGCGTCGCTGCCCGCGAAAGCATAGTCGATACATCTGCTACAGTAGTAGACGACGACGACGACGACGAAGGAATCGTGATGGCATGTAGGGAAGAATTGGCAGACACCAACAAGGTCTTGTCGGTGCGCCAAACGATACTCGTCACCACGCCGCCCGCGAAACAGGACGGCAGGAACCCATGCACCACGGTGAACGTGTCCAGACGCCATATCTTGACCGACCCATCCTCGCTCGAAGTCGCCAAGAGACCCTTTCGTCGCGCGATCGCCACGATCGGTCTTGTGCTACCCTTGATGGTGCGCGAAATTTCCAGACTCGTCGTCATTTGTTGGTGCTCATCTTATTCGTCCTTATGAACATATATGTATATGAAAAAAGTTGCGGATAATATGGATGAGATGGACGATATCGATGGAAGCCACAGAAAAGATGATTCGAGTGTAAATTAAGTTTGGCTGAAATAAGAATATATTCCTGAGTAATGATTGGCTGCCTGATTTATACAACTGCAGCTGCAGAGTGACCAGATGAAAAGTTCCTGAGCATCAATATGATATCTCTTAAGCTTATACGCATAATGCCGTAACCGAGACCATCAAGAGTACAGACTGTCCCCGCTGTAAGCATGCTTAGCTCTTCAGTTCAGGATTGTGGACGTGTGTCTGTTCTTGTGCCAGAGACAGATCAGACCAGGCAGCTCGAATGAGCTGTAAGACGACATGAAGACTGCGTATGCACGACTACACGTCAAGGGACATGAAATTTTGTCAAGTCGCCACTGTTTTCTGCGCTTCTTCTGGCGCAGGCAGCTCGTCGATGAATTCAGGCGGTGCCGCATCGGCATTGCTAGTCAAGTAGCTCAGTCCACCACCAGTATCCATCTCGGCTTGTCCGAACCCTTCTTCCGCCAGAGCGTCCAGTTCAGCTTCGAGATCTTCCTCGTCGATGCCGTCGCCCAAGTCGTATACATTTCTTCCCATGACCTCTGATAATTCGTTTGCCGACTCAATCAGGTCGCTCATTTCGTCTTGCAGTCGCTCAATCTTGTCAATGTTCATCTTGCCGTATTCCTTCTTCAGCGTCTTGTTTGCCGCCTGCATCGCAGTGACTGTCGTCATGGTGTTGCGCATATTCTCAGTCGTCAGATTTGCCTGTTCCATGTTGAAGCTCTGTTGATTCAGCTGGTCAAGTTGGCTTTCATACAGTTTCTTTTGCCGCAAGACGCCTATGGCCCGCTTCTTGGCTGCTTCTTGGGCGGCACCTCTCAGTCTGGATATTTTTTGTTGGTGTGTCTGCAGCTCAATGTCCAATTTGTGAATCTTGACTTGTATCGCATCTGCTCTCGCGTCCGTAGCACTGATGGCGTCCGCCAGAGATGGCGTCGGAGCTTTATTGCGAGTACCAAAGATTCTGTTCATGTTCTAGGTCGATTGAACGACACCGTGAGCGATCGAGACCCTTATGCGCTGCTCTGCAGCAATGTACGTCGATGCCAGCAAAATCAAATGCTACAGCGAAGCACTTAAAGACGGAATGTGAGAGCCAAGAAGTTCCCAGCTCTCCACCGCAAGTCTGAGCGGGATTCGCAGCCCGCCACAACTGCCTCCGCAAATCAGCTGCTCTCGAGCTCGTCCACGAAGGCCGCGATGCTTAAGCTTGGGCGTCTGAGCCAGTCAACAAGTGCTTGTCCTGGTCAATGCTTCGACCAGTCAGTCAGCAAGGCGACAAGTTATTCTGACGTGAAAATCTCTTATCAAGCAGTCCATTATTCTGTGGGGTCATTGATTAGACCTTTGCTTACACAATCCAACAAGTCCACACAGAAGTTGCGCTCAGGCAGCTTTGCACGACATTCAAACATGGCCATCACATCAATCACTATCCGTTCACCTGCTCATCGACCGCCGATCGTGGTGGAGATACCTTTGGAGGATGATATTGTTGCTCTCGTATCAGAGATACGGCCTAGCAAGATAAAGCGCGAGCCGGTGCCACAGAAGGGCAACAATGTCACTCCAGGTCATGAGGGCAGTCGGCGCCGGCGAAGATACGAAATGCAACATCTCCTAGGTTGTGCACAACGAGTTGAGCCTAGCGCTCAGGATTGGGTGATTGCGCCGATCAATGTACACCATACGATACCATGGGACAAAGTGGCTGGAGCAGACCATACCATTGCGCGACCGGAGGATCGTGCGCGGCAAGCCATGCCTACAGATGTGTCTCGCTTGCCGAGAAGCGTCAGACAAGAGCTGAGGAAGATACACGTCTCGCCTGCATTCGTGCATGGGATCGAGAAGGAATTAAGGGACCTTATCGATCCTGCCACGGCCGAACCGGACTATGATGTCGTCAACTCTGACGACACGGACGTGATTGACGATGCACAAGTCAAGACTCGCCGCACCATACATATATCCCTGGAAGCGCCGACAGACAAGGCTCGCGCCTACTCTCGTTGGTGGATACACCTCATCTCAAAGTACTACAATCTCAAGAGTCATAGTCAGGACATCGGCAGTCGTAGGGTGGCCTGCATTGATGTCTGTGGCCAGCGTCTCCCGTCTGTCTGGCTCTGTGACTTGATTTGAGCAACGTGCATGGCTTGAGAAGAAATATAGCAGGGCAGGGCACAAACCACGTCAATCTAAGTGTGGAAAATAGACGATGTCTGGTCAACATTATAGTCGCAGCTGTACTCCAGCTTGTAGCATTGTCCAGCATTTGACTCAATCGGGGGACTTCAAGCTTGGTGACCGCAGCAGAGACGGGGAGCTTGAGCAAAAGAAGCGGCGACGCGTGTGCAGCTGATCAGACTGGAGACGCTCCCTTCGCAGCTGCTTGTCCTGCGTGTTCACCGCTCCTGCACCGGTTTCGTAGTCCACGCTCTGACGCTCATGACTACGATTGCACAAGCTAATTCTCTCGAGTCCTTCTCGTGGTGACGGCGCTTTCCCTCTTCTTTCTTCTCCAATATCACAGCAAGCTAATCATTGATGGACGGTTTCGTGCTGCGATGCAATTCTTTACGATGCCGTGCTACCCTCAGTACTCAAGGAGTTGTGACGACATGTTCGCATCTCTATTGCGTCGACTGCGCTAGCACACTGTTCAACAATGAGAGGATATGCCCGGCGTGTGGAACGAATTTGCCAGAACCCGATGATGTCGTCTTGACCAATCTGAATCCCACCGAGTACGACTTTCCGCCACTTCACTCTTGTCTGCGAAATTGACCCTTCCAGTGATTACAAGACTGTAAGCTCGACACACACTACTACTCGATCAGCTGCCTTATCGGTCAGAGTGTTCTGTCTGGTCTGGCGCCCTCCGTCATCATGGAAATTGCTGCACGAGCCATGTCGTTTTGGACCTATCAGTCGACACAAGAAATGTCGTGTAGGGATGATAACACAATGCCTATTCGCTAACTGCTCCAAGTGTATACCAGGAATATATGTCGAAGATCCTACAGGAAAAATACAATGATGTCAATGGGCAAGTTGACAACATCATTCGCGAGGCCAACACGGAGATCGGGACTCTTCGCGACAAGATTGTTGCGCTGCAAACCGAGCAGACTGCTGCGAAACGAAAGAATTTGGAAATGAATGACAGCCTTCAAGAAAAGACTAGACAATTCCAAAAATTACAAGTTCGTGTCACTAAGCATTTATCGATCACTGATTGACGCGGCTCAGACATTGTATGACAAGCTCAGACGCAAATCGCTGATATCACCGATACAGAATGGTGCGACCCAGAATCTTGACGAAGCT
Source organism: Taphrina flavorubra JCM 22207 (assembly GCA_000836175.1). Lineage (NCBI taxonomy): Eukaryota > Fungi > Ascomycota > Taphrinomycetes > Taphrinales > Taphrinaceae > Taphrina > Taphrina flavorubra. The sequence goes on along the minus strand of DF819239.1, from coordinate 193,985 downwards.
CTCACCAATGGCAACACTCGAGAGTATGCTCCGAGCAAACGTGCAAGACAGTCCCCACAAGTTCAGGCAGCGGCCTGGCATCAAGGTGAGCAATGCGCGTTCGACATCGCAAAGGTCCCTGAGACAATAGGCAACATGACACCTCGTGGACAGCGCATCAAACTCGACACGACACGTAATGCGAATATTGCGCAACGGACACCGCTCGGGCAATTGCCATACAAGGCCAACCAGCAGAATTTCTTGTCCACGCCACGAAGTCTCAAGGGCGGCCATTTCAGCATACGACAGGACAGCAGTGATAAGAGATCGTCGTTTCAGGGCAGAGGCTTTTGATTTGCTTGTACAGGTAGACGCATAGATATACAGACATACAGGGGATGAACGGATAGTTTAATAGTAGATGAACGCTTTTTTCATTCTCGGAGCCTCACACATCTGTTCATACCCCGCAAAAGCGCCACGTATCTCATCGCCTTGCGGTCGATCTCAGATGCTCCATCTCACAAGTCACTGAATTTTATCCCCGGCATATCTGTATCGTCCATACAAATTGTGGAAGCATTTATTCTTCTCAAATCCTACAAAGAAGACAGTAAGGATGGCATCGGTCTTCTCGAAGGGCAAGACGGCAGTCATCACGGGTGCAGCGAGCGGGATCGGCGAGGCTGCGGCTCGAAAGTTTGCGAGCATGGGCATGAACGTGGTGATGGCGGACACGAACGAGACGCAGCTCAAGGCCCGTGCCGCGTCGTATCCCGACGGCGGTGGCCGTATCGTGACGTTCAAGTGCGACGTCTCGGACTTGTCTCATGTCCTCTTGTTGCGGGACTTGTCGTATGCGGAATTCGATCGGGTGGATGTATTCTTCAATAATGCGGGTATCGGCGGTGCTCGCGATCGCGGCTCTACAATCACTACGGGAGGATTAGATAATTGGCGCCGTTTATTCGAGGTGAATTTCTGGGGCCAGAGACACGGTCTCGAGGCATTCGTGGAGGCGATGCACGCACAGGAAAGTGAGGCGGTGGTGGTGTGTACGGGCAGTAAACAAGGCATCACGAATCCACCGGGAAACGGGGCGTATAATGCCACGAAAGCCGCCGTGAAAAGTATGGTTGAGCATTGCGCCTGGGAATTGCGTGAACGACGCTCAAAAGTCACGGCACACTTGCTTGTCCCGGGGTGGACGTATACGGGACTCACTGGGGCCGCGGCCGATGGTAGCGGCACGAAACCCGAGGGGGCATGGAGTCCGGAACAAGTCGTCGATTACTTGCTCCAGCACGTCGACGTCCCCGGCCAGCCACAACGCGAAAAGGCATTTTACATTATTTGTCCCGACAATAGCGTCGATACCGCCACCGACAATGCCCGCATGCTGTGGAATGTACGTCTTCCTTCCCGTCTCCTAATGGCAACAAGAATGACGAGAGAGACTAATGCGTGCATAGGTGAATGACATTGTTGAGAATCGACCTGCCCTCTCCCGCTGGTCAGAGGCACACAAGGACGAATTCGAGGCGTTTGTCAAGGAAAAGACTGGTAAGAATTGAAGATGAAGAGAATATTTGGGGACAATTCTCGACACTTTGTAATCGTCATTTCATGATAGAAATAAATCTTCTTCTGGAGCTAGACCTGCTTGATGTGGTATGATTTGATATTGTAGAATTGATCGTATCCGTGGCTGCCCATCGTCACGCCCCGACCACTCAACTTGACGCCCGTCCATGCCAGTGATGGGTCCGGATAGTCTGATCTATTGACAAAGACCGTGCCTGCCTCAATCTCGTCCATCAGTCCGAGAACCTTGCCGTCGGAATCGGTGCTCCAGATTGAAGCTGTGAGTCCAAACTGAGAGTCGTTCATGAGCTTGATGGCTTCCTCATCGCTCGACACCTTCATGATGCCCACCGTCGGTCCAAAAGTCTCCTCCGTCATACACGTCATGTCGTGGGTCACGTCGAGCAATACTTGCGGAGTGACGTAGCCCGACCCTTCATGATCCTTCGGATCCGTGGGCAGTGCCGTCCTCGCACCTTTTGAGATAGCATCTTGGATTTGTGCCCTGATGGCTGTAGCAGAGCGAAGAGATACCACCGGCCCAAGAGTGGTCTTTGTGTCCAGCGGATCTCCCAAAACATGCTTCTTCGCCTCTTCCACAAATGCTTCCACAAATTTCTCGTAATTGTCCTGATGTACATAGATTCGTTCCACCGCCTAAGGACGTCAGAACTATTTTGGCGCATCAAAATTTGATACATACACAACAACTTTGGCCGGAGGAGAATGTAGCGCCATCGACGAGCTCGATTGCAGAAAAGACCGGATCGGCATCAGCACGAACGTAGGCTGGATCTTTTCCACCAAGCTCGAGTCCGACACCTACAAACGAGTCGCGCTCAGCCAAGGCCGAGGCTCTCTCGACTGCGCGGCCTCCAGCCACAGAACCAGTGAAGCAGATGTGAGCGATCTCCGGCTTCTGACATATAGTCTTCATGACTTCGATGGAGCCGACGTGGATGGCTTGGAGGACATTATCGGGCAGTCCAGCTTTTCTGTAGAATTCGACGAATCGATCCGCAACCAGAGGTGTTTGTGGGCTGTGCTTCAGTACGACAGTATTTCCTGCTATCAGCGCAGGCAATACTGCATTGATTGTGATGAGCCAGGGATAATTCCAGCTAAAATTGGTCAATTCTCGTGCATCGTTATAATGAATGGCTGCATACGCTCCGATGATATAGCAAGGTCCGATGGGGACTTTCTTGACAAATCTCTTGATCTTTGAGTCCGATTGATCCGCCGGTTCGTCCTTGAGTGCTTCTTCCGCCGCTCCAATCATGAACCGACCACGAGCCACTGCGGTCCTGATTTCAATGGGTGTGTAGCGCAATGGGCGACCCATTTGTACTGTAATTTCCCGAGACAGGACATCACTGTGTTCCGCAACGAGATCCAGAAATCGCGATGCGATCGCTATACGCTCCACTAGCGGTGTCGAGGTGGCATAAGTCTTGAATGCTTCCTTTGACTTTGCAAATATCTCATCGAGTTCTTGCGTGGTCGTCTCCTGCTTTTCCACAACCACGGACTGGTCCACGGGAGACAGAGTCTTTAGCGACATTTCGTTTTTTGGGTAGGTTCACGCTGAAAGATAGCATAAGTCACAATGTTCATATGATTGTTAGCATTGACGTTGCACCGCATCATAGAGCCGGGACGTAGAGCAAGCAGTTGCCGAAAGTGGATGACGCCTCACTTGGCAAAGCGTGGGATGGTGGATCGCTGAGATGCAGAACCTGTTGCTGCTGCGGCAACTTGGTGTTGAGCTTAGTCTGCAGCTGCAGCTGAGATGCACAAGGTCCTCGTAACGAAGTATATGCATAGTCTATTGTAAGATCTGTTTCGTCTATGATTTCATGCCCAGCAATTCTATCATTGCTACGTTTGCTCACACTCGACGTGTCTCATATGTGGCTGATCAGTCTCGTGACAGATAATTATGAGTCTTAGAATGCTCGCTCCTCCAATTATTGTTGATGCCTTATCAATGAATCTAAGCATTGTTGGTCGGGACATAACCTTTGCTTTCGCCTTCAGACGTCACATATGCCCCAGTCATACCACCATCAACCAAGAAATTCGAACCTGTGGTGTAACTTGACTCATCAGAAGCGAGATAGACCGCTGCATAGGCTTGCTCTATAGCCTCTCCAAATCTGCCCATCGGCAAGTGCACTGTACGTCGCTCCCGCTTCTCCTTCGTGTCGAGGAAACTCTGCAACAGTGGTGTATTGAGTGGTCCGGGACACAGAGCGTTGATTCTGATGCCATCCTTTGCATGCGTAATGGCCAGTTCCCGTGTCATGGCGAGTACCGCTCCCTTCGATGCCGTGTATGCCAATTGAGGCGTGGCAGCACCAAGCGTGGCGACCATCGAAGCAGTATTGATGATTGAAGCTCGAGTCTTTCCGTGTGCCAGCATCGATTTGATCGCGTACTTGCAGCCGAACCAGACACCCTTGACATCTACACTGTCAGTATCCCGGACGTACTTGGTCTGGAACGATCTTACTGATATTGTGAGTCAAGTCCCAAATTCGTTCATCTGTCGTAAGAGCATTGTCGTCTTGTGCGTGCATGATACCAGCATTGTTGAACACAATGTCAACTCCTTCTGTCCATCTGGTGTCGACTGCGTCAACAAGTGAGGCGACTTGTGTCTCCTGGCTGACATCGCAGACCTGGGCGAAGACGTTGTCTCTAGCTTCTGGGTTCAGCTCCTGCACTCGAGCCAGCGCTCTGTCAAGTGTAGTCTGATTGATGTCGCTGATGAGCACCCTAGCACCATTTTGCACAAAGAGAATGCTAGCGTCTCAGTCTATCGTTGTCCAATGGAATCTGAAGGGCAATTACGCAGTTTCTAGACCGATGCCACCAGCAGCACCAGTAATGATGGCAATCTTCCCCTGCAGCCTTCCAGTCATCGTGTCCGATGTGATTGTCGATCTAGGACGCGAGGATGAGAAGTGTATGGGCAAAGACGCTGCCAGTGTCTAGGAACCGCACGAGTCCTTGAGCGAAGAGAGAGACGAGAGCTAGAATACCAGGCGTGAAGACAACTCACTGACAATCTTGGAAGATCGCGCAGGCGGCGAATCGTCGATGCTCATCTCGGAGATAACGGCTGCAAATGAACCGCCGCTCCACCATCGCAACTCCACGTCCAACCTCCACATTAATATTGCGACATATATGCATACTTACCAATGGTCAACGGCAAGCATAGATATAGATGCACGCATCATCATATCCAAGCTTCCATCGAACGATGAACTCAACTGCTTACACGCAGATTTAAAGCACTTGCAAAGTCGAGCTTATAATAGTATTCTGCTCAACATGCCCAAATCTGCACTCTTGATTGTGGATGTCCAGTACGATTTCTTGCCAGTATGTAGCACCGAGAACAGCCAGCCTACATCGCGATAGGAAGCTAATGTGCTATAGGGCGGCGCACTAGCCATCCCAAATGGCGACCGAGTAATACCCATCATCAACAAACTGATCACATCTCATCCGTGGACCTGCGTCTGTGCCACTCAAGACTACCATCCTCGAGACCACGTCTCTTTCGCCAGTAATCACTCCGGCAGCCCGGAAACGATTGACATCACCTGGCAAGGAGTAACTCAGGTACAAACCCTGTGGCCCGTCCATTGCGTTCGAGGCACAAAAGGCTGTGAACTGCATCACGATCTTCTGCTCGAGAAGATTGAGAGGGTCTTTCGAAAGGGTTACAACAGCAAGCTGGACAGCTACTCGGGCTTTGCGGATTCCTTCAATCACGAAGAAACAGGATTGAATAATTATCTACAGGAAAAAGGTGTGGACAATATCTATGTGGTCGGACTCGCCGAAGATGTATGTGACATTTGGGACACATCATAGAGTCCCGTAATGACAGTCTAGTATTGTGTTTTGCAGACCGCTTTAGCAGCTGGCCGACTGGGGTATAAGACCATGATTGTTAAGGACGCTGTGGCTGGAATCAAGCCCTTGTCATCTCAGCAACATTCGGATCTTTCTCAGGCCAGTGTGTCTTGTATAGGCCTTTCCGAAGTCTCCAGCCAATGAGAGCGTGGAGCAGACCGAGAAATGTTCGAAGATTTCGCTGTTTGTCCATCAATCGACCACGAAGTCATAGATGTCCCTCTCTGTTATGGGCGGCTTCTTACTGGGATCTTCGTTCGACTTGCTTAAGATAGGAAACTCCTGATTGCCCTGATCAGCTGAGACAGCTTGCACGGCTGAGGCCTTCTGCATAGGTTCTCGGAATAGTGTTGCTGTCGGGGTCGTCGACGAGTGAGAGGCCTCCGGCTGCGCAACGGGAGATTCATCCGAGAGCATCGGTACACTAAATGGTATGACTTTTTTGGTCTTGCGCACAGAGCCTAAAGGCGCATCAGATTTGAGTGGAGTGGACCTAGGCGTGGCTTTGACTGCGCGCGGCGTGGCCACAGGAGTGCTGCGTGGTTTCCTATCTCTGAGAGTCATCTTTTGGAGGTCCGCAAGGACAAGTTGTTCGTTCTCGGTCTTCGTAACTTGCGCGACAGGGACATTCATGTGCTTTGCACGCAATGCATCCATGCGCACCAGCCATGGATCACGGACACCGTCAATCAGTCCAGAATCACGTCCTCGCCGGACCTTCTTCAAGTAGTTCTTTTCCAATATCTGTACAGAACCAAGACCATAGCAAGATGAGACTGCTTCATCATATGGCAAATGCTGCACTAGACCAATGAGATGAGCCGTTGAAGCAGAAACAATCGCTCGGTCGCCATAACCACCTTCCATGACCGAAAACACCTTGCTGTCGCTGTACTTTTGTGCCAGTGCCACTGCATCGCGAGTGAAGCGCTCATAAAAGCTCGTTGGCACTGACACAGCGTGACGTTGCATTGCGGCACTTTCGTGTTCTGAAGCATCGTAACCAGCTGAGATGCAAACCAGACTTTTCTCACCCTTAGCGGCGCCTTCAGCCAGGTACCTCTCCGCTGCATTGAACAATTTCGAGTACTTAGATTGATACAATCTATCAAAGTCATCCAAAGTTCCGAAAGCTTCAAGAGCAATATTGTGTATGTTGTGGCCATGCGCAGAAATTGTGACACTTGCTTCCCTGATCTTGTCAACATTGCCAGCCTCGCAAGGAAAGCTGTAGATATCATGCAGACTGTAGTACCCGATAGCTGAGGGTGTGGCTTCGTTTAGTGTCCATGCAATGCTTTGAGACCCATCGCCGTGGTGTAAATCAAAGTCGAGTATAGCTGCTCTGCGGATACCATAGGTCCGCCGCGCATAAGCGATAGCGATATGAACGTTGTTGATCCAGCAAAACCCGCAAGGAGACTCCTCAGCCGCATGATGACCTGGTGGTCGAATGCAGACATGCACGCTGTCATATATCTTGCTGGCAGACAAATTTGTCACAGAATTGGTTGAGGTGTTGGCCCCGCCGAACAATGCATCAATTCCATCATACAGGGCTCCAAGGCAACCATTCAGAGCATCAATCGATCTAGGAGCCAAGTAGAGATCGCCGTATGGCAGATCTTGAGATATCTCCAACTCTCCTCTTGACAGCTTCTCCTCAACTTTATGTGTCATCCGTAGAAGATCCTGAGGATAGATTAAACCATGCACAGCTTCCACCGCGGAGTCCCCTAAATTTCCTGTCCTTATGGAATGTATGATGTCCAAGCTCGGTCTTCCAGCAGTCTCGAGGCGTGCCTTGGCATTGATGATGCCTAATACGGCAGCTTTGACTCGTTGTGGTCGCTCGACAATAGTTTCGAGATCTTTTTGACGAACATTCCGCGAAAACTTGTGTAGCTCACAGTCATCTTGTAACACAACTAGACAAGTGTTGTCGTTACTGGTTTTAGTCGGAGAAGAGGACTTCAGAAGTTCGACATCCTCTTTCGAAGTCGGTGTAGTGAAAGCGGCAAGCGATGAGCCTGGCACCTCTGATTTCTGAGGAGTACCATACTCAGGCACGGACGCTACCGAAGACTGATCTGTGGCGCCTTTCGAAGCTGTTCCAATTGAGAGGTCGAGCAAAGCCCGTGCGATATCGAATGGCTCCTGGCTGGACTCTTGATCGGTCGCCTGAGTCGTATGATCCATGTCTGCCTCTAAATCGGAGCGACTGTTCTCACACGATAGTCCAGATCGGACAGATCCATGCAACGCGATCTAATATCTTGTCATGCCGTGCCGTACATCAAGCATCGTCGAGTGTGCTGATAATGCAAACCGAAGTACTAGTGTAGTGTCGGCACCGATCGCGAGAAGCGACAAAAGTGAACCGCGACGCCAGACTGAGGGTGGGGGACGCGATGAGATTCAACGCACCCCGATTCCCAATCATTCCACGCTTCTGGCGCAAGGCTGCCAACAACGGGTGGCGGCGGCCTGAGATGAGAAATGGCTGGAGATAATCATGAGAGCTCCGCACAAAAAAGAATCTCGAAATGCTTTCCAAGGTACGTATACGTGCTCGTGTGCTTGCTAGTGCGGTCCTTGTATTCAAGTTAGAGAGGGGCTACAGCAGCTCGCTGTCCTGATCTGCCAAAAGATAGAAAGCTGTTACTGATTTGCATTTTGTCCGATATTTCCCTCGCCACTGTGCTTGCGACGACCGTCTAGGCTGCGAGCTTTTGATTGATGAGGCGATTGAGTCGAAGCATATCGAATGTTGTCACGACATCCACGAGGTGCCCAAAGTGTGCTGGTCTCGTCGTCGCTGCTCTGTCGAATCGGCGGTACTCATCGCTAGCTCAGGCTTTGGAAAGATCGGTTGAGGATGATCACGATGACGTGCCAACACCTGCTGCAGCATTTCCCGTGGAAGATGCAAGCGACATATACGTACCACAACCTCGAACTGCCCCAATAACATTCAAGTCACGAGCAAAACGACAGCTTATTGAGTATCCAGCACCGCAAATGTTAGATAACAAGAAATCAACCAAGACATATCGCGTGAAACAACGAACAGATGCAGAAGTCTTAGCTTTGTTCGTCGCCTGTGTCGCTAGTGGCAATAATAAGAGGTCACTCAATCTCCTCAGGCAGATCAGATCTCAGATGGACGACCATGCCACACTGCAAGCGGCTAATCGATATCTACTATTTCTGGTCGAGGAGGTGCTCAAAAGCGGCTCAATAACAGAAGCCCGGACCATGTTTGATGAATATTCAACCACTTGGGGAGTGACACCAGATGCTTATGCACACGCGTTACTATGCAAGGCTGCTCTCTCATTGCCTGACACGACGAAAGCTGAGGAACAAGTTCGATCAATTGTGCAGTCTTGGCTAGGTCTGCAGGGCGATTTGGGAGAAGTTTTGTGTATGACAACTGCCCTGTCCAAGAAAGATGCGCAGAGGGTGTATGACATTTCTGGTCTAGATTATCGTCTCATCGGAGAAGAATTTCGAGAATTCCTGATTCTTGCGGAACATCCTCTGGCGCGTGTTCCGGAAGTTATGCCGACAAAGCAAAAAGGGGTTGGGCTAAAACTAGTGAAGCATAGCTTGGGAGCTTTAACCGACACCAATCTGAATATCAAAGTTGAGAAGGATGACTACTCAATGGGCGGCGAACAACTGGCATTCAACCTAGCTAGACAGCGGCTCCTCGAAGAAAATGCGGTGGACGCAGCAGTACTACGATGGCGCCATGAGCATGATGATCTCAAGAAACGGGGTGGATTAGCGTACAAGAAAACACTGAATGCTATGTTTTGGGAATGGAAGGAGCAGATCGTACCCCTGATTGAGGAAGAGCTTGCTCGCGTGGATGATCGACCTTTTGACACTAATATCACCAATGCGTCGAGTAGTGGCATCACTCTTCGACGTTACGAGAGAAATGAGCAAGAGAAGGACATTCCGCTTGATGAACACGAGGCAGATTATCAGGCCTTGCAGGACAACTTGAAAACAGTCTTGTCTGCCCGTGCACGCAGAGACTACGGACCATTCCTAGGGCTTCTGAAGCCAGAAAAAATGGCTGCAGTCGCTATTCTGGAACTGATTCGTTGTATGACCACCGAATCTGTGGATGGCCTGAAGACTGCTCTGCTCTCCGTAAAGGTTGGCAAGGCTCTCGAGAATGAATACCATTCTGAGGTTCTGAAGAAGAAAGGCAGCCAAGAGCTATTCCAGAAAACTTATCGCGATGCCATACAGAGTAAGAAGATGTTCTCTATGTCCGTACGTCAAGCTCGTGCCAACGCTGCTCGAAAGCAAGATACCGAGACTTTCACACCAGAATGGACACAAGCTACACGAGCGCGGCTTGGTGCATTGATGATATCCTTCATCATGTATGCCGCCAGAGTAACGTTGAGCGTCGTGGATGAGCACGGTGTGCAGCACACCCAGGAGGCGCCTGCTTTCTACCACTCATATCAGTACAAGAAGGGCCAGAAATTAGGCATTATCAAAGCGAATGAGCAATTGACTACGCGCTTGTCATCTGAACCACTCAAGGGCAGTATATATCCACGATTGCTGCCAATGTTAGCACCACCAAGGCCTTGGTACTCTTGGAACTCTGGAGGATATCTCTTCACCAAGACTCTTGCCATGAGAGCAAAGAATTCCCCGGAACAGGTCAAATACCTCAAAACTGCCTCGGATCGTGGTCTGCTGAGTGACGTCTTGACTGGTCTCGATGTTTTAGGACATACACCTTGGAAAATCAATCATCGTGTATTCCAATGTGCTCTGGAAGGATGGAACTCTGGAGAAAGCATTGCGGAGATACCACCGGCCGAGTCCAAAATCGAGCTACCACCTCAGCCAGCGCACGATGCAGATCCAGCCGAAAAGTTCGCGTACTTGGAAAAAGTACGAGAGGCTAGCGCAATCGTTAGAAACTTTGCCTCGATGCGAAGCGACATCAATTACAAACTCGAGATTGCAAGGGCTTTCCTCAACGATACCATGTATTTCCCTCACTCATTAGATTTCCGAGGTCGGGCTTATCCTGTCCCGCCACATTTCAATCACCTTGGGAATGATCTCTGCCGTGGTCTGCTGAAATTTGGGGTGGAAAAGGAACTTGGCGATCGCGGGTTGCGATGGCTCAAGATTCATCTGGCTAATCAGTGCGGCTTCGACAAGGCTAGTTTCGAGGAGCGAGAAGCCTTTGCAGACAAAAACATCGAGAAGATCTTTGAGGCGAATGATCATCCTATGGACGGCACACGATGGTGGCTAGGTACGGACAAACCTTGGCAATGTCTCGCCACTTGTTTCGAGCTCACTGCAGCGTTGAGATCGCCAGACCCGACCAAATTCATGTCGTCCATGCCAGTGCACCAAGATGGAACATGTAACGGGCTACAACATTACGCTGCACTGGGTGGAGATCTTGTCGGCGCCAAACAGGTCAATTTGGAACCCAGTGATCGTCCTCAGGATGTATACCGCGGCGTTGCAGATATCGTTCGTGTCGAGGTTGATCGCGATGCGGAAGCTGGCGATTCACAAGCCAAATTGCTGCAAGGCCATATAACTAGAAAGTTAGTGAAGCAAACCGTGATGACCAATGTTTATGGTGTGACATGGGTCGGAGCAAGGCTACAGATCGAGAATCAACTCAAGGACCTACTTATATTCAAGGATGAGAATATCTTTTCGCTCGCTAGTTATGTTGTCAACAAGGTCTTCAGAGCCTTGAAGTCAATGTTTACTGGTGCTCACGAGATTCAAGAATGGCTTCGACAATCCGCCCAAATCATCACAAAGTCAATTCATCTGGATGCCTTGGTAGGAAGTATACAAGACCCAATGACGTCCGTCATCTGGACCTCCCCGCTGGATTTGCCCATCGTTCAACCCTACCGAAAAGAAGTGCGAAGGCAAATTTACACGAATCTACAGACCGTCTTCCTTTCTGATCCAGCCGATGCTGCAGAAGTCAACTCAAAGAAGCAATCTTCAGCATTTCCACCGAATTATATCCATTCGCTTGATGCAACACACATGCTAATGAGTGCTCTGGCTTGTCGCAAGGAAGAAGTCTGTTTCGCCGCCGTGCACGATTCGTATTGGACACATGCCGCCGATACCGACAAAATGAATGTGATCCTGAGAGAGGCGTTCATCAAATTACATTCAGAAGATCTCATGGCGGAATTGGAGTCTGAGTTCAAGAAACGTTATGACCAGCATTACTCTCCAAATTATCAATTCCAGAAAACCTCTCCGGCATACCTGTATGCAATTTCAGAAGAGCACATCAATGCTGGACTCGTTAGAATTCTGCCGAAGAATCGTGGCATTGTCATTACCGATCGCGCCATAGCAAACAAGGTCCTGAATTTTGGTACAAAAGGCAAACCGGGTCCACGATCGCAAAAGAAAATAGGAACGGCCAATGAGACTACAGGTAACAATGCCGTGGCCGAATCACAAGGTGGCGACGCTGCGCTTGATGACGATCCAACCACAAACTTGAGTGACGAGGAGCAATTCGATGAGGACGTGGCAGAGGACGACTCGCAGTCGCAAGAGACACAGAGTCGTCGGTCATGGGCGGTCTGGACGCCCATCGCCTTTCCCAAGTTGCCGAAGAAGGGCGACTTTGACGTCAAGAGTCTCAAGTCGTCCAAGTACTTCTTCTCCTGATTCCATCAAAATAATGAAGATGCGCTCGACGTTTATTAGCGATGGCGATACTTGAACATTTTAGCAATCGCATAGCATAGTATAGCATAGCGCAGGCATATATATAACGCACACAATCCCCGATTCTTACTTCCACCATGAATGCTCCAGAATTCTGGAATGACTGATAAAAAGAAGGATATCATATCATGCCATGATGAAATTTACGCTTCTGCTCATCGATACGCTCTTTATAATCCTCCACTGTTGTCCAAACACCCAAAATCCCCTCCTCTCCCCTCTGAAGAGTCCCGGAAAAAAGAAAGAGACGGGGTTCAGGCCATGAAAGGTCGACCGGCCTCGTACTTGTGACTATACTTTTCGCGCTGCAGGAGCGCGTATCGGCGTCTCTTACTCTGCGGTACGCGGGCCTCGACGATGCCGCGCTTGACGAGGGACATGAACCGGTCGCGAAAGAGGTTTCCCTCGGGTTTCAGGGTGCGCAGGGATTCGGCCAGTTCGTCGGAGAGTTGAATCTCCAGTGGATTCAGGGGGACTTGGTGTTTGCCGAATTTGTGTTTGCGCAGTATGCCACCCGACGACGACGACGACGAGGCGGCGGCGGCGGCGGCCTTGATGTCTTTTGTCAAGTCGGCCCTTTCGGAAGTCGTCAAGTTTGTGTTTTGGTCAAGGAGTTGGCCCAGTGAAGCGAGTGCTTTGCGCTCTGCTTTTCGTGCGCGGATGGCGGCCTCAATCTCGATTTGACGTTGGCGTCTCGCTTCCCTGTTGCGTTGCGTCTGCGTCTTGGCGGTGGCTCGCGCGATGTTAGTGTTTGATGTGGTGGTGGTGGATGATTCAATGGTATCCTCAGGTGATTCTTCGTCAGAGTCAGAGTCGTGTTGCAAGTCATGCTCGAAGCGTTCGTCTATGCCTTGAGCAGCATGAATCTTTGTGTTTTGAATTTTTTGTGCGGCGTCCAATTTTACTTGTTCTTGTGCTTTCCGCTCAATTAAGTCATTCCACTGCTCGATCGGAGGATTATATGATTGACCGGCTTCGGCCACTTCGATAGCAGGTAGTGACTGTCCGTCCGTGGTTAGTGTCAGGGGAGCTTGGCCATATGTTTTCGGCGCTATCTTTGTCTTGACCGGCTCTACCCAATTGGTCGAATCTTCTTGCGTGACGGGAGCGTCCCAAACATCATACTCTGTCGATTTTACAGGCACCACCGATGCTGCAGCATTTGAGCCATTCGAGGCATTGGCCACCCTATTGGCAATCTTCTTCAGTCTCAACATCTCGGATGGAGGCAATGGTCCCTTTCTCTTCTTGTGGACGATACCATCCCCGAGGATCGAATTTTTGTGTGCAAGTCCGCTGACCGGCTGTATGGCAGACTTGAGCGCCAGGATCTCATCAGACTTTAGAGTCCTGCCTAACCTTTCGCGGTTGAGCACGGATTTGTCCCCACCGACATCGACACGGAAGAGCGCTTCGTTCGGCTTCTCTGCGATGACACCGCCTTGTATCTTTTGTTCTCTGAGCTTCTCAAGCCCTGTCGTCACATCTGCGATATCGATATTCTTTCGCCATGCCTTTGTTCCCTTTCGCGACCTCTGCAGATTCCTTGTGGAAGCTTCCGGGCGAGCCTGCCTGTCTACAGGTTTGATGATGTGATTTCTCTTGCCCTTCATGCTATCCTCAAGGCTCTAGAAAGCCTGCTAGTATGTAGAAAAGGCCGAATAGCTGATGTATAGCACCCTGGACATGATGCAACAACTTTTCGTGCGAAATCTCGAGATGGGAGCAAGTGCCTGATCACGTGTCAGCGGACAGCCACTAGCGCGACGCCACCGCTTCCAAGGTTCACGGCAGAAATTGTGAAATCATTCGTTTTCTTGCTGAGTTATTAATATTACTACGTACTTGATATCGTTATAGTACTTTTGCGCTTTGACCGTCTCAGTTTATCCAGAATATAGCCCGGGCGTTCATTTGAAAGTTCAACAGCATCTCGAACCAGTCACGCCGAATCACGAAATGGAGTACGAGACTGGAGCCACGATCGCTGGCTACCAGAATGCGCCGCCTACAGAGGCTAGAATACTGTGTTGCAGTTGTGCTGTACCAATAGCGCCGAATCCAGCTGCAATGTGCATGAATTGCATCAAGATGAACACAGACATCACTGAGGGAATACCGCGAGAAGGAGTCATCAACTTTTGTCGAGATTGTGAGCGATATCTGATGCCGCCGACACAGTGGGTATCAGCACAACCCGAATCTCGGGAGCTGCTGGCTTTATGCTTGAAGAAAATACGAGGACTGAACAAAGTACGCTTGATCGATGCCAAATTCAGATGGACAGAGCCGCATTCTCGTCGAGTCAAGGTCATCCTGACAATTCAGAAAGAAGCCTTCACCAGTACCATTTTACAACAGACCTTCGAGGTTGAATTCACCGTTGGCTACCAGCAATGTCCCGAATGTGCAAAGACGTTCACACATCACACATGGAAAGCTTGTGTGCAGATTCGACAAAAAGTCCCCCACAAGAGGACGTTCCTGTACCTGGAACAATTGATCCTCAAGCATCACGCCCACAAGGACGCCATGTCCATCAAGGAAGTCAAGGATGGTTTGGACTTTTACTTTGCCAACAAGAACCAGGCTCTCAAGATGAATGAATTTCTGCACGCCGTTGTGCCAGTTAATAGTAGAGCCTCGGAAGAGCTGGTCTCCGCCGACCGCAAGAACGGTATCGCCAACTTCAAGTTTACATACTCCGTCGAGATTGTGCCAATCTGCAAGGACGATCTCGTCTGCCTGCCAAGGTCAACCGCCAAGGCGTTGTCAAATATCTCGCAATTGGTGCTTGCGTACAAGGTCTCCAATTCCGTCCATTTTATCGACCCTCAAACGTTGCACACGGCAGATATTTCGACGCCGGTCTACTGGAGGACGCCGTTCAGATCCCTGGCGGACATCAAGGACATGGTGGAATTCACCGTGCTGGACGTGGAAATCACGGGCGAGGTCCGGGGCAAGTACGCCATGGCGGACATTGAGGTGGTTCGCTCGAGCGGAACGGGCGACCAGACTTTTATCGCCCGCTCACACATGGGCGCCATCCTGCAACCGGGCGACACGGTCATGGGCTACCACCTCGCAGTCACCAACCTGAACGACGCCACCTTTGACGACCTGAACCCAAACGACGTGCCGGACGTCATCCTCGTCAAGAAGAGCTACAATAATCGACGCAAGAAGAGTAAAGCGCGCAACTGGAAACTCAAGAGTCTCAACGCGCAACAGGACGACGAGGAGGCCGCCGCCGCCAAGAAATCCGCAAAGAAGGCGGATCAGAGCAAGTTTGAAAAGGACTATGAGCAGTTTTTGCAGGAACTCGAGGAGGACGAGGAGTTGCGACAGACCATCAACCTATACCGCGAAAACAACCCGCGCAAGAAGAATGTGGATGAGATTAGCGAGATGGAGACGGATGATGGCGACGAGTTGCCAGAAATTCCATTGGATGAATTGCTAGAGGAGATGAATGACATGAATATCGACGGCTAAGTAATTACAGCGATACACTCAATATTCTCTATCCTCTTGAGTTTCCAACATAATTTCCAATCATTTCCTTCTCATATGACATGCCCATTTCTAATGTAGTTGACTGCGACGACAACTACAGCTCGTAGACGGCAGTGACGCTCTTGATGCCATCAAAGACGACGGTATTGTTGACGGGGACATACTGCTTCGTGACGACCTTGATGATCTCCTGCGCCGCCACGCCGCCCATGAAGCTCGCAATGTTGTGTAGTTCCGCGAACCCGGAGCGCGTCATTTCCCGACACACCCGACCCATTCGATCTTTGTGTTTGTCGTTGCTCTTTCCGATGGTGGGATATAAATCTTTTGCGGCGGTAAAGAGCGCATTCTCGCCGGCGCCGTCGCCGTCGTCGTGAGGTGGCCAAGAGTGGTGTTTGGAAAAGTATTCCTCGGCGGCGCGTTTCGCGAGGTACCAGTAAATCGGCGGTGCGTCTTCCTCCTCGTCCAACCACTGCGTGATGCGTGACGCCTCTTCCTCGGCGTCGTACTGTTGTTGTAGGGAGCGGTATTTGATGACTTTTATATACGCCGCGTGTTTGCAAAACGACTCGATTTCCGCGTCTGGAATGTCGGTACTCGATTTCCCGTGTCGGTGCAGGTGATGCAGCAGGTGCGTCTTGATGTCTGCCGTGTCCTGCATCGCTTTGGCGCGATACGTCTTTTGCAGTTGGATGTACGTGTTTGTGTCGGACTTCATGTCCGGAATGGTGCCGGCCACGGGCAAGAGACCTTTGCCTTCAGCGGCGACAAAGTCCGCCACGGCACGGACGAGGAACCAAAAGTGATCCGTGTCGGGCGTCAAATCTTGTGCCGAAGGACTCTGGAAGAGGTCGCGGACGGAGGAGGGTATTGTCGTCGTGGAGCAGGCGCGCCAGACGTTATTGACCGCCTCGTCAAAGTTGTCCTCGTCGACGTTCCTCATGCCGCTCCTGATGAGAGTCTTGAATTGTGACTTTTCCTCGAAAGTCTTGGGAGGACTGCCGTCGTGCTGATCACGCCATATGCGAAGGTAGTGCAACAGTAACAGAATGTATGGCACGTGAGTATGTTGGTTGTCATTCATGCTCTCCAGATTGAGTTGCCCGGCGAGACTGGACAACTCGGGCCAGGGATTGTCGAGACGCAGGTCGACGATTGCGTCGGGATGCGTCTCGACAATGTCATGCTCCGGCAGTGCCACGCGCAGGAACCCGATGAAACCAATCGCATCCACCACGAATAAGGGAATACGAGCTTTCCACAAGGTTTCTGCCAGAGTCTGTAATGACTTCCCATGTAGTCCCGTGGCCAAGACAACATCAAAGTTGTCCACAAAGTACGCGGGATCATCAGCGATCAGCGGGATTGGGTCCTTGTCCAGATATGATCCGACGACATCAGAATTCAGCTCTTGTAGGTACTCGCACGTCTTTTGCGCCCGCGAAAACCCGATACAGTCCACATCCAGGAAAAAGTTGACGCCCGTATCCTGTGCCGTGACGGTCTGTCCGTCAACGATTGTGTAACTCCCGATCCCGGGGAGAACGAGATTCTTGAGTGTCTCCGTCCCGACAGCCGTACCATGGAGGAGCGCCAGACGCGACTTCTCGAGGGCAGCCTGACCGTTGGCCGCCCAGAGACGCAACTGTCTATCGTACTTGACCTCCTTGTCAAGTGGGGCCATGGCTGGCAAAGGTGAAGTACAACTATTTTCCTTACGATGCCAACAATCTCAAGCACGGCACTGGAGCAGTCATCACAGAGAGAGGAGATATACACAAGCACACGCCAGCCTAGTCATGCATGCATAGATCTAGAGTGATATCATATGTAGAATGGCAAATGCAAAAGAGTTACCAGCGTGCGGCGGCGGATCAACATTCCATACTGCCCAGCTTACGGCAGATCCTCGGCGAAACTTCCCAACTGGATCCCTGTCTAAGAGAGCTCCCCAGCAACTGCACACGACATCGAAGGCGTGGAATTGACGCCAACCACTTGGAAGCTGCTGAATTTGCTGGATGAGTGAGTGAGTGACAACTTCCCCACCGAAAAAGTTGAGGCTCTCCGCCCTTTGCTCCACACATCGTTTCCCTGTTCTCACGCTACGTATACGTATACCTTGGCTGCTCTTCTCTCTTTTCCTTTGCCTTTACGTTTTCTCTTCCTTTCTTCTTCTTCATCATATCCATCGACTCGAGTGCTGCAAATCAGGCTCTTCTCACAATTAGAATAATCTTTCTTTGAGAAGCACGGAAGATATGTCCTCTCGCATGGGAATCTTGGCGGTACGTTCATCCCTCCCGGTCATCCCCAATTTTGTGGAGTCCACCGGTTGGTAGGTAGACAAAAGACATTTTGAGACTGACGGTACGGAATATAGGCCATCGGTCTCGGCACGTTTGCGGTCGCGTACGGGTTCAGTCAATCCTCCAACACCTCGAAACACGCCTCGCCCGCCAACCAGTCCCGGCCCGCCACGAATTCGTCCAATGGCGACCCCAACGACCTCTCCGTCAAGGTAAAGTCCTCCCCGTTATCTCTAATACATGTATATTTGGGAGACATTCTTGCTGACCGTGACGAACAGGGCGTCGAACGTTCCGGTGGTGGAGTATGAAATGATTATTTCCCATACACTTGTATGGCACGAGAATATAGGCATGACTTGACGGGAATGTGCAAGATGAACGCAAGACAATTGATGAATATTTAATGCAAAAACCACGCAAGAGAAGGAGGAGAAGGCGAAGAACATATCTATACATATGAAAGAACTTTTATAATTGCTGACTAGTAACATCTTTCAAAAGCTTATGCTTATGCTTGCCAAAAACACCACCACCACCTAAGAAAAAGCTTAAGCAGCCTCAATTTAAACTCAAATCTCGTTGTATACGCTACTCTAGCTTCGAATCATGCAGGTTTTGTCCGTTGCCCTTCCATAATCTTCCGTTTCCCTCCACTACCACCGTGATGACCTATTGATCTTTTTTATTTTTGCTTCGTGTTTTGCCTCGTGTTTTGCCTCGGAGTATTCCTTTATTGTGCACCCAGGACGGCCGCCAGGAGAGCCATCCGCACAAACATGCCAAACTTCATCTGCCGGACGAGGTAGACTGCTCGCGAGTCGTAGTCGACCTCCTCCGCAATCTCGTTGTTTCGTGGCAACGGGTGCATGACAATCATGTGTCGCTTGGCGCGCGCCATGATCTTGTTGTCCACGCGGTACGTGTCCTTCAGTCGCTCATACTCGCCCTGGTCCGCGAAGCGCTCCGACTGCACCCGCGTCACGTACAGCACATCAGTCTCCCCAATCACCGGCCCAAGCTGCGTGTGTTCCTCAAACTTTGTGCCGTTCGTCCTCAACTCCGCCTTGACGTCATCGGGCATCTTGAGCTGTTCCGGCGACACAAAGTTGATCTTGACCGAGTAGAATCGCAGCAGTTTCGAGAGCGAGTGTACGGTCCGGCCGTACTTAAGGTCGCCCACGAATGTCACGGTCAGACCATTGACCGTGCCCAACTCCTCCCTGATGGTGAACAAATCGAGCATGGCTTGTGTAGGGTGTTCCCGACTGCCATTGCCGCCATTGATGATTGGTACGGTGGAGTACTTGGCAGCAGTCTGTGCACTCTCCTCAGACGGGTGACGCAGCACTATTGCATCACCATAGGAAGACAATGTTCTCACAGTGTCGGCAAGTGTCTCGCCCTTGTTAACAGATGAAGCACTGGCGGTGATGGCAACCACACGACCTCCAAGACGCTGCATGGCTGCATCGAACGAGGCAGAAGTCCTGGTAGACGACTCGAAGAACATCGTCGTGAGTAGCTTTCCAGACAAAAAGTCCAGCACACCATCTCTCTCGACAGCAATGCGCAACTCAGACGCAATCGTGAAAAGGACGTGAAGATCTTGACGGGAGAATTGATTGACAGATAGAATGTGTTTGCGCAAGAATGGAGTGTTGTTGATCACCTGGACCAGCGAATCTCTTTGTGAGAATTGTATCTGCGCAGGCACGGTCGGCACGAATGCTTCCTCGAGTGATCGGCTCACATTGCGCTGTGATGGACTCGAGAGAGCGAGACCATCTAAGCTCGAAAACTGACCGAATCCACCACGCTGCTGTGATCCACTGCCCGGTCGCGGGCTGTAGAGAACAGTCGATCCTGCACTGACCGGTCTTGCATCCGTAGAGCTCGACATATTTTGTCCCTTCACTACTGCAGTCTGCTTTCCATCAAGGAACACCGTCTTGCCATTGTTGAACACCCGATGAACGCGTGCAGTGAATTGCTTGGAACCGAATGGCGACCAGGAGTCCGAGTCACTCAAGCTTGCCGGCGATCCGAATTCGACCTCGACGGAAGAATCAGCTTGATCGTGCAACTTGAAAATCTCTTTTGGAGCGGTGTGCAAACGATTGATGATGTCAGCCACGGTCAGTCGTCCGTCAGCGACGGCTGAGAACAGAAGCGGTAAGGTCTCCATAATTCCAAAGTCAGCATCAACCTGCTTTCCCAAGGTGTGAGCGAGCTGAATTGGCAGACTTCCAATAGAGAAACAATCTATAGTTTCAAGATGTTCCCAGAGCGCATCCTGGTCCTTTTTGGTCGGAAGACAACTTGCGTCGGCGAAATCAGTCTGTGACAAGAAGAGTGAGTAGACTGCCACATCGCACGTAACCTTCAAACCACGATCTTTACTCAATGCAATTAGCACGACATCGTCCGCGGTCGTGACATTAGTAATATGGACACGTCTGTTGTGCAGACTAGCAAGCAGCAGGATCGAAGCAAGTTCTGTCGACTTGGCATCAGTCACAATCGGCTTCGAATCCGGCCAAGAACTGAAATGACTTGCTACAGCCGAGACATTGTGTACATTGCCGGAGAACTTTCCGAATGGAATGAATAGACTGCCAGTTTCGGACGAGAGCTCGGAGAGCAGATGCTCTGCGTTGTCTGGTGTAGCTCCTACTGCAATATTGAAGTCACACTGGGCTGCCTGGGCTGCTTGTTGGCGAACTTCTCTGAAGGTGTCTGCATCACTGATCGAAGCTTTCGAACCATTTGGCATGACTCGCAACATGACGAATCCTGCAGCGACAGACGCCTTGGAGACTGCACCAAAGTCCTTCGCGGTGGCCTCAGAGATGTTCTCAACAAAACTGGCGACATTTATCAAACCTGGCAATTTGACAGTTTCGACACTTGTCTGCGCGTCGAGAGTAGTTATATCCATGGGAATTTGGCGCACAAGTGCCTCGATCATCAACTTGGCACACTTAATATTCGTGATGATCGGTATGGAGTAGTCGACAGCCAACCGTCTTGATCTGTAACCACTCGACATGTAATTCGCTGGACGTCGGAATCTATTGGCAGATGGTAGGTTGACGTACATGTCGATAAGATTGTTAGCCAAATGGTGAGTTAGCGAGTATTCATCTTTCTGTTCGCTGTTGTCATTGCTTAGTGCCTCAAGGTATTTGACAGGAATACCATGTTCTTGAATGAAATCTGCTGTGCCCGAAGTGGCGAAGATCTTGAAACCCATTTTGTGAAGTTTTTCCACCGAGGGTAAAAGTTCCATCTTCTCCTTGTATCCTCCGATGGACAGCAAGATATTTTTCTTCGGCAGTCTGATACCACTAGAGACAAGTGCTTTGAGATATGCTTCATACTTATTTTGACCGAAACATGCTACCTCTCCCGTGGAAGCCATTTCGACTCCGAGGACGGGATCAGCGCCTGACAACCGACTGAAACTGAATTGTGGTACCTTGATTCCGACGTAGTTCTTCGGCAAGGTCACTCTTGGATACGGTGTCACGGGGAAGCCAAGTATCGCCAGCGTTGCCATCTCAATCAGGTTGACGCCGACGACCTTCGACACGAATGGAAATGAACGAGCAGCTCGCACATTACATTCAATGACTTTGATGTCATTATCCTTGGCGATGAATTGAATGTTAAAGGGTCCCGTGACGTTGAGTGCATTGCCGATTTTGGCCGTTGCTATCTCGATACGTCTGACTGTCTCAGGATCGAGGTCCTGAGGCGGCTGAATCAGTGTAGCATCTCCAGAATGGACTCCTGCATTTTCAACATGCTCAGAAATGCAGTGCATGACCATTTTTCCGTCCACGGCGACAGCATCCATCTCGATCTCCTTTGCACCTTCGATATACTTTGTAATGACAACAGGATATTCTCTTGAGACTTCTACAGCTTGCTTGAGATAGTTGGAAAGATCATCTTCGGAGTATACAGTGTTCATCGCAGCTCCGGAAAGGACATACGACGGTCTGACCAGGACAGGGAAACCCACTTTCTGACAGAATCCAGCAGCCTCGTCAATACTGGTAAGCTCAGACCATGTTGGTTGGTCGACCTCGATGCGATCCAACATTCGAGAAAATTTGTATCTGTTCTCGGCAGTATCAATCATTTCTGGGGAAGTACCAAGAATCTTCACATTTTGTCGATGCAATTCGAGTGCGATATTGTTTGGAGTCTGTCCGCCCATCGAAATAACGACACCTCCAGAGTTCTCGACATCGTAGATATCCAAGACGGTCTCCATGGTGATATTCTCAAAGTACAGCCTGTCGGCCTCGTCGTAGTCGGTACTAACAGTCTCAGGGTTGTAGTTGACCATGATCGTCTTGACCTTTTTCTGCCTCAGTGTGCGGACGGCAGTGACCGCGCACCAGTCGAATTCGACCGAGGAACCAATCCTATACACACCGGAACCAAGCACCATGACACCGTGGTCGTCAAAGGTCAGATCGTGCTCGGCAGCATTGTATGTCATGTATAGGTAGTTCGTGTATGCAGGGAACTCTGCGGCAACAGTATCAATCTGTTTGACGAATGGCTGAATTCCAGCTTCAACACGGCTGCGTCTGATTGCAAATTCATTCGAGCCCACAAACTTCGCAATTTGTCTGTCTGAAAATCCGACCTGCTTGGCACTGCGAAGAAGTGTAGACGGGAGACTAGACGCTCCAAAGCTCTGAATTTCCTTCTCCATGGTCATCAAACCATGTAAACGTGTCAAGAACCACTTGTCGATGTTTGTCATTTGCCAAATTTTGTCGACACTGTAACCTTGGTGCATTGCATTGGCAATAGCGAAAAGTCGTTGGTCGGACGGTGTCTGGAGCTCAGAATCAATAGACATGAGAGCATCAGTCTCATTAAAACCGAGATTGCTGTAATCAATGGCTCTGATTGCTTTTTGAATGGCCTCCTCGAATGTTCTACCAATACTCATCACTTCTCCTACTGATTTCATCGAAGAACTGAGCAAAGTGCTGACTCTTGTGAACTTTTTCAAATCCCAACGAGGAATCTTTACGACGACATAGTCAAGTGACGGCTCGAAACAAGCACAAGTCTTCTTCGTCACGCTATTCTTGATCTCGTTGAGTGGAATGTTGAGACCTAATTTGGCAGCGATGAAAGCTAGAGGATAACCAGTTGCTTTTGAGGCTAGAGCAGAAGATCGCGACAATCGCGCATTGACTTCGATGATGCAGTATTCTTTCGAAAATGGATTTAAAGCATACTGGATATTGCATTCTCCAACTACACCGAGGTGACGAATGACATTGACGGCAGTCGTTCTGAGCATGTTGTAATCCTCATCAGACAGGGTTTGTGATGGTGCCACGACGATCGAATCACCAGTGTGAATACCTAGAGGGTCGAAGTTCTCCATATTGCAAACCGTGATACAATTGTCCTGACAATCCCGCACGACCTCGTACTCGATTTCTTTCCAGCCCTTCATACTCTTCTCAACGAGCACTTGAGGTGACGCTGCAAAGGCAACCTTGCAAAGATCCACCAGTTGTTCTTGATTATCCGCGAAACCTGAGCCTAGACCGCCAAGAGCATAAGCAGCACGAACGATAACCGGATAGCCAATGTGCTCTACAGCATCTAGAGCCTCTTGCACAGTAGTAGCTGAGGCGGAGACAGCACACTTCTCCCCAATCTCTTCCATACTTCGAGCGAATAATTCTCTATCCTCGGTAGTGATGACAGTCTCGATTGGAGTCCCGAGAACTTTGACACCAAGATCGGCGAATTCGTCCTTGAGAGCAATACCCACACTCAAAGCCGTCTGGCCGCCAAAGGTGACATAAATTGCATCTGGTCGTTCATACTTGATGACTTTCCGTACGAAGTCCGGATTGACCGGCAAGAAGTACACTTTGTCTGCCAGGCCCTTGGAGGTCTGAATTGTGGCAATATTGGGATTGATCAAGATAGTGTAGATTCCCTCTTCTTTTAGTGCTTTGATAGCCTGCGAACCGGAGTAGTCGAATTCTCCGGCTTGACCAATCGACAAGCCACCAGATCCGAGGACAAGGACCTTTTTCGGATGCACTCGAGGGTGCGCAGCCTTATTGTCTTCGATCAAGCCACCTGGCCAGATCACTTTTTGTAATGAGCCAGAATCAGCAGAACGTTTCATGACATCAATGAAGACATCGAACATGAATTCTGTATCGCGAGGTCCTGGTGTGGACTCTGGATGGAACTGTACGGAGAAGAATGGCAGGGTTTTATGATGAACACCCTCATTCGATCCGTCATTTGCGTTGACAAACAATTCCTCCCACTCTTGCGGCAAACTCTTGGCATCCACCGCGAAACCGTGGTTTTGCGAGGTGATATAGCACTTGCCACTTACGGTACTCGTGCAAGGGATATTGTGGCCCCTATTACCAAATTTCATCTTCTGGGTCTGAGCACCGGCAGCTCGGGATAGCAGTTGATGACCAAGACAAATGCCAAAGATGGGGACCTTCTTGAGCTCCATGACTTTGCGCAATTTCTGCACAATGTCATCCAAAAGTGATGGATCTCCAGGACCGTTTGAGATGAACAAACCATCATAGTCCTTTTCCAATGTGAAATCTGTGTCCCATGGAACAACTTTCATTTCCACGCCTCGCTTGACGAAGCATCTGATCTGGTTGGCTTTCATACCGACATCAACACAGAGAACTCTTAGTGGTCTGCCGCTAGCTGTTTTGATTGTGTTCTCTGGAGTAGCCTTGTAGAGAAGTGTTTTCTTCGTCGAGACTTCCGGCACCAAATTGCGAATATTGGGATCTGACCACTCGAGTGACTCGAAAGCAGATCGCCAAGCATCTCGACTGTCAGGGGAAGAGCTTGAGAAAGTGTCACTTATTGCAGATAGAATGCTCGAAGACTGCGGTTTCTGTAACAACATCCTGCTCAACATGGAGCCGGAGTTCCGAATCTTCTTCGTGAGCGCTCGAGTGTCGATTCCATAGATGGCCGGTATGTCGTGCTCTTTGAGCCATGCAGCAAGACTACTTTGAGCGAGATAGTGACTGTAGTCGAACGAGTAAGTACCAACCACAAGGCCAGCCACATGAATATCTATCGACTCGAAATGGGCTGGGAGCTCGGAGATCATCCCATCTATCGTCTGCCTCGAAGGCACTCCATAGTTGCCCACTAAAGGGAAGGTAATGACCAAGATCTGACCACTTTGGCAAAGTCAGCATGACAATCTATGACCAAGATCTTAAAAGCCATACCGATAGGAAGGATCAGTGATCGACTCGGGATACCCGACCATTCCAGTTTGAAAGACCAGCTCCCCGGCAACACTCTTATTCGCGCCAAAAGAGTATCCCTGATATGCCGAACCATCCTTGAGCTCCAATGTGATAAGTTTCGCATCTGTGTCAGATCGTGAGGCAGCAGAGACTGGTGGGTATGGATAGGTAGTGCCTTTGTTGCTGGGTTGAATATTCTGTCTCGGATGCGAAGCACTTGGCATACTCAAAGGAGCCGAAGGCATGACCGGAAATTGTCCATCGATTCTCGGACTTGTCGGCGTGGTCAACGCTGGCACAGGAACATTCATAGAAGGCCTCCTGTATTGGGATTCTCGCCTGCCGACCATCGTGTAGTCCGACGTAGAAGTTCAGGTCAAGTGCACACCGGGCAGGACCGAATCAGCCTGCACTTGCTTGCTTTGCCAATCCAACACGAACCAAATGGGGCAAAAGGCTGTGCTTATCTCGTGGCCTGGAGTCCACGGATAGTGTCAAGCTATTGATGACATTAGTGGTACCATCACCTTTCAGATCGCAAGCTTGCAGTCAAGGACAGAAAATCCACTGCAGATCCAGAAAATTGTGCGGAGCCCCAAACATGATCTGCTCTTCGATACGAGCACGGAACGACGACACACATGGAAGTCTGCCCCAACCTTGGGAAATTTTTTGATCAAAAAGCGTGGAGGGGAGCTGGTGTGAGAACTGCATACGCTACTTACTTGATATGGTATTTCAAAGTTTATTGTCATGGCAGACTACCACGACTTTGCGCGAATGCCAGCATAACACAATCCAAGCTCTTGAACGCTTTTGTTCTCAGCCGTGATGGAAACATTACATGACAAAGGACGAATCCCACACAATGATGAGATAGCTTCATAGTGATATGTCGAAATTTACATGACAAAACTTCCTTGCGTACAAATCATAATGTAAGCCTGTCTGCCATCGCCATGGTGATGCTGTCTGTAGATTCCGATGGTTGGCCACTGTTGGTCAGAGTCGTGAATGGTGCAATTTGTGCCTGATTGAATGCTTGACCAGCATAGTCCGACCCAAAGCAAGTTGCAAGATAGCAAGCATCTAATCGTGTAGGGTCATATGAGTCAGTCTCGGAAGAATGAGTGAGCATACAATTTGAAGAAGGGTTCGAGTCATGGATGGTCGAGGACAAATCACCAAGCTCAAGATGTCCGGTAAGTAGGTTGTACTCTCGAGCTCTCCATTGTCGTCGTCGTTGAGTTTGTCCCTTGAGTCGTTTCTGGTGAGGCGAGTCAGCGAAACGTACTTGAAGTGGCAATTCGTCAGGGCGATCGCCGATACATGTGTTATCGAACTTTTCTATCACTGCCTCGGCCGACGTACGATCAGCTAAGCGAGCAAAACCAACACCACGACTCAAATTATTTGGGTCTCTCAGAATTCTATTTGAGATCACCTTGTAAGGTTGGAATAGTTCTTCTAGGTCCTGGCGAGTGGCTTAGTACGTACAATTGACAATTCCGGTGAAGACAAACCTTCTCATGCATATGCAATGGCAAGTTGCTTAGGTATAAGTTCGTTGACTGTGGATCTTGCAGATTCTTGAGTCGGGTGCTGAAGCTCTCCTTGGCAAAAGAGACCTGATAACCGCAATGAATCAGCCCGGCAATGCATGACGTTGCATCAGATTCACTACTATAACAAGCAAATCCAAAGCCTTTGCAAAGACCTGTTTGGATATCGACGATTGCTTTGCTACTGGTGATGGTGCCAAAACGCTCACAGATCGAGAGGAGCTTCTCGTCCGTCGTGTCTGGCGGTAAACCACGAATGTATACATTTGTGGTTTGGTTTGGATTGTACAAAGATTGTTCAAGGGCTTCCTCCAAAGAGGGGCCTGCATATAGACTAGGAACAGGTGGCGGAATAGTGCTGCCAGTGTTGAGCTTGGCCAAAATCTCTGGACTACCTATGGTGACTCGCTTCAGCGGTGGACTCGAGAGCGCAGGAGTCGGAGGTAGTGTTCCAAATCTGGTCAGGGCTTTCGGACTAGCGTCATCACTAGCTTGTGGTGTAGTAGGATTCGTTAGTAGTTGTCCACCGAGATCGTTCTGTTCCACCACCATCTGCCCATCCGTAGGATCTCGCATTGACATGCGTTGGTGCTTGAAAGAGCAATTTGGTGCTTTCTTGTGCTTGTTGTGATAAGACCCTATCCACGACCCTCTTTTGATATCGTTCGATCCGGATAATCTTTTGAAGTTTGTTCGTGGTAGAAGCTGCAGAGGAGAAGAACCAAGACCGTGAGCATTACACAGTCTAGACCCAGTCGTGACGGGAAACTGGCAATGCTCAACTGGACCATATGTCATCGGCGGGTTGTGCAATCCGAAATAACTAGACGCATAAGCTGCATTGGCATCCACTGGCCAATGCTGGTACTGAACACCATATCTCGTAGAAAAGAAATTTTGCACATGCGGTTCGACGTTGGTTGGGCTCATATAACTGCTGAATGGCGATGGCATATAAGCATTCCTCTGCTTGACCTCTGCAGCGTTCGCTCTTGACGGGCACGAAGAAGAGCCGCCCTTTGTTGGTGTCTTGCAATCCTCGACTCGCTTACCACGGCTTTCTGGTTTGACAAGCAAAGGACTCTCCGGATCAGTCAGTTCTGTCTGCGAACCACCAATCGAAGACTCCTTTGTGACATCCGTGATTTCAGTGCCCTTGACTTCTCCAGGCACTACGCCCTTGTTCGACATTTACAGCGAGAGGTCTGACCACAATTAGTAAGAGCTTTTCTCAAATTGAAATCAATTGGTACTTGGCAGGAACCACCCGACGTGAGTGACAAGACAAGCTTTTGCTCTTGAAAGAATGACTAGAGATACCAAAGCCGTGTTCGTCGTACAACCGATAAGCTCGACAAAATCAAGCTCGAAGGAGCAAAGGAAGCTTTACGACTTCTCGAGTGAGGCCTCGAGGGTGAGTGGCGACCTTCGTGTTTGTGTTTGAACTTGGTGGTGGATGACACGCGAGGTAGGCGGAGTTGTTTGTGCAGTCCTCGAGGAAACTGATTATGGATCGACATTTGAGTTGATGCACCTGCATGAGACCACTTTGCAGTGGTCTGAGCTGCCCAGGTGCAGTTGAGCTTCTCGTCCCAGACCACAATGTAGAAAAAACTTGAACCTTAGAATGGCTCCAACCGCAGCCGCAGCAATCTCTGGTGAATTGATACACAAGGACATGCTTCAGTACTAGCATCACAATACAACAACCGACGAGGTCTTGCGTAGCTATACTCACTACCCAACATTGCAGATTGTAAAGTGCTGGTTATGAAGCATCAATTGTAAAATTGTCTCCGGACCAATAGTCGAGGCTCATAGACCACCATTCTGCCCAGGAGGAATCCTTCTTTGTTTGTTTCGATATAACGCGCCACAAGATTGAGCCTGTACCACACTCGGATGAGATTGGTCCCTTCATCGTGCAACGATACTCGACTGACCAATCCCCAAGGCCACGCTGAGCAGCGCTAGGCGGTGGAGCAATCTAAACACATCTCGCGTCTGAGCCTGAGCAGTATATTTGACCCAAGGAAGGTCGGCAACTTCCGATTCAGGACGTTGTGCAATGAGAGAATGGGGCGTATTGCTTGTGTCTGGCTATATTGTGGACCTGCATTTCGAGGTGAATGTCTTGAATGTCTTCCAGCTTGTCAATGCTGATAGCGAGCGTAGAGCTGAATTAGATAAGCATATGTGCTTGTTAAGTCCCCGGGTGAATTCCTAGCACAGAAGCAGATGCTACGATGAAGCTCGACCTTGACTGGTATGTTTGGTGACATTGCGGAACGTTTGTGCTAGGTGGGTGGGTTGGCTGCCACTGCATACGCATTGGTACCATCGTTCATCCATAACTTAAGTCGAGGGACGATAGCGCTCGGGCGACAGCTCAGAGCTAAAAGAACCAAGGCTTGGCACAACAGCATTAATCGATTGGACTCAAAAGTGTCCTGTATACTCAACGTGTTGTGAAATACCGAGACCCTCAAGTGGTGAGAGATATATCCCTTCGTGCAAAGGGCCAAGGAAATCGTGGTTGTAGTGTGTTACATTAATAGAAGATATGCTTGAAATGCGCGCGATGTAATAAGTATCCAGGTTGACTGGATCAGCTCTGTTACTGAGTTGGCACAATCGCAATGGGAGCAAGAATAGCATCGATTGCTTCTGCTTTCATGACCACACATCCTCTTGGTGTCTTTGTGTGGCTCGCATTCTTTTTACAGTTTCCTCTCCTAGGAGCTTAGATAACTCGTTATTGACGTCACGAGCCATATGCGAAGCGTCTCCGCACAGATAAAAATTGCCTGATTCGAGCATAGATTTGACCTCCGCGCCACGGTCAGCTAGTCGATGTTGCACGTACACCTTCTTAGGACCTGCTCGTGAGAATGCAACATCAATCTCCAGTGCATCCCCAAGGATCGCTTTGTACTGTGCCCATTCATCTCTGTACAAGAAGTCCTCGGTGTCTTTTCGACATCCATAGAATAGCAGGGTCTTGCCAACTTGCATACCATTCTGTGCTTGATGAGCTCGCTCCTGTATAAAAGCCCGAAATGGCGCGACTCCTGTACCAGGTCCGACCATGACTATTGGCAGAGCGGAGTCCGTCGGCAGCTTGAAATTTGATTGTCGAATATGGACCGGGACCTTGATGTCAGCATACTTATTACGTGGACCTTCCAGATTGTAAGAGACACCATATGGGTGTGGGTCCAATTCGCCGTTCCTCTTTCGTGACAAAGCTAGCAAATAGTTTGTTGTAACTCCATTGAGAACATTCTCGTGGTCCTCAAACTTCTTTGATTCCACGACTGCAGTAATGGAAATTGTATTAGGATTGACAATGCTCGAAGATGAGATCGAGTAATATCTTGGTTGAAGTTTACCACAGGACTCAAGGATCACTGAAAACGGGATTGGCCACGAATCACTCGAAATCATTTGTAACATCTGTCCAAGGTTCAAGTGCGGTTTCGAAACTCTTGAGTGAAAGTATTCTTTATCTTCAGCCAATTTACTGACCTCGGCCTTTACTTGCATGTCTGGGGCGAACTGAGCCAAGGTAGCCATTAATTGACGTGACACAGGTCCACAAATCTCCAGGTAATATCGTAAGCATGCATCGTACGTCGTAGGTTGAGGAACGGGAATCTTCGACGTCGAATCTTGCGCCTTCAAGCGAAACACCGTTTCACGCTTCGAGCCCAAGCCAAGCACTGTCAGAAGTCGGTCGACCTCTTGATCCGGATTGGTAGGCCATACAGCGATGTGGTCACCAGTCTTGTACTTCAGGCCTGAGCCTTCCAAGGCAATCTCTATATGTAGACAGTTACGATCTTTAGTCTGGAATAGCTCTCTGGAAGAAGCGATAGGTCCAAGAAAAGGATTGTTGGCGTTGAAAGGTTTAGCAGCTTTGGTCAAGTGTTTTTTACTAGGTTCGCCAAGGAAGACCGAAGTCGAATCCATAGTCAAATCAACATCCTCTGTCACCGCGAAACTTGCTTCGTAGGTGGCTTCTCGTTCCTCTAGTCCCATCTTTTGAGCAAGTGCCGACCACATTGAATCCTTCCAGGCAATGAAGTCTTCCTCCATGGTACCATCTCCGTCGTCGCCCATTCCATAATCAACCACTGCAGTGGCGCCCAACTTACTCAATGCTCGATCGCAGACCTTGACCATTTCATTGTAGTGCTCATAGGTTTTGTTCCCTAATCCAAAAGCGACATATGTCATGCTCTCAAGTGGTTTTTCGGAGGCTGTTTTACCGTCGCCGAAGGTCGAATTCTCATCCTGTATGAACTCGAAGAATGCTGTCGAATTATCCGTGGGTTCGCCTTCGCCGTATGTGGCGACCACGAACATAGCGACTGAATCATCCGGAAACTCATCTAATGTATCGTAGTCGTAGTCCTCCATATCCGCAGTCATCGTTCGCAGACCATATCTTTGATGGCCCTCTTTAGCGAGCCGCCCAGCATAGTCCTCAGCAGTACCCGTCTGTGAGCCATAGAATATGACTGCGTTTTTATCCTAATGCGTGTTAGTAAGATGCGTTAAGTCGTGCCAATCCATGATTTACCGAATCCTTCATTTTCTGTACAACACTCCGTGATGCGGTTGATTTTGTTGCGGCAGAGACTACAGGTGACTCGACTCTGGACACCAACCATAATTTACCCTTCGTGAACCAAGCGATCGTGGCTAAGGCCACGAAACCAAGGATAATATAATCACTGTAGTCGACTTTGGTAGCGATATCAGAGCCATGACCACCACTCATATTCACTGCAATCACTTCAATAAGGCAGGTGAAGTTTCGCGAAATACCACTATTATTTTTGTCAGACACTGCGCAGGTGGTCTGTGGTGTTTTGGCATGGTCAAAGTTATGTAAGGGTGCTCGAAAATGAGAACGGGCCCATGATGCGCGGCTTTTCCGAGTGCTGCAGAACTAACTGAGCCACACCACAACCGCAATGGGTTGACTGCTGATGCTGCCGCGGGCTGCACAGTCTATAGCTAGTAAATGCATATGGGATCGAATTGTCTTGATACTGCGCAGTCTAACGTAATGGTGACACATACAAACGCGATGGACATTATATACGGTCACGACTGCTGATGTGATCGCGAGCCGAGCAAGGCAGACAGAGGCAAACAATGTTGAACTTGCTGTGTGAAAACGGTGAATGATGTACGACAATGTTAGCACTAATCAAGTGCACACTCTTCAAATAGGCGACGTTTGCAGCTGGGGCCGTTCACAACGAACGAACGGCTCATCTGATACAGCCCATATATTGTTTCGTAGTTGGAATGTTACAGTATCTTTCCAATGCTCACGTATTTTGACATGATGTGCCCCGGCCCATAGAGGGTTCTGCTTCGGTCGAAAGTGCCACTACCAAGACTACGAATCATGAGCTTGCCCATCGAGACAACCTCACGATTTGCTGGGATCATCCGCGCAGCACACGCCTGGCATGTTACAGTAGGTATGTTGACGTGCTAAGCTTAGGCGAGTGGCGTCGGTGAACTCGAGATGTGCGAAACCGACTCACAGAATTGCCAATAACAAGACGAGGACGATGATGAGTACGAATATTGTCAACAAATGGCTATTACCTTTGGCTTTTCTCGAGAATTTGGTAAGCCTCTGCTTGGCTTGATCTAGCCGATTAGCACTGCGGTCAACGCTGGACGACATGTCGTCCAATAACTCTCCATGTTCATCGAGCTCGTTCCCTATCTGAATGGAGAGTTCCCGCTGCCTCCCAATGGACGAAGAGAGATGTTCCAAGGAATTGTCTTGATCTTGCATCATCTGATTCTGCAACTGCAACAAGTCGCTGTCGCGCAACCCGGCGTCGACCAGTGTGTCAGTGAATCTGACGCTTTTTCGGGAGCGCTCCAGTGGCAACAGTGCCTCTCTATCAGGATCCGGTGCATCTCTGTATGGCTCGGTATCATTACCCTGAGTTACGCCTATGGTTTGCCCTTCTATGTCTGGACTTTCATCACGATATAAGAGCTGCAGTCCTCGATACTCCTGTTTAAGAAAAGATAGGTCATCCTGAAAAGCGTCTGACCTGTATTCAGTACCGTTGCCAGCTAGTGCTTTGATCCCATGTGATAAGGTTCGCAAAGAGCTCGCGAGCTCTTCTTCGTCTTCATCAGTGGGCTTGATGTCTAGCGCGAGGAGACGATTCCTCTCCATGATCGATATTTTAAGTTGTTCAGACAATAGCTTGAGTTTTGATGCCATCTTCGCGACTCGTTGCCCTGTCGTCGAAGACTAGTAAGGACACGTGAAGGTACACAAGATCAGGTCGCGATCGATTTGAGCTCGAGCCTGTCCAGGTGGTGCAAGAATCGTAGCCTCAAAGTGCAGTGATATACGCACGATGAGACTGGAATGGCGCTTGCTCTGCCGGTCAGGACAGCAAAGCGTAAGTCAAACGCGACCACGCGTTAGCTAGGATTTGGAAGTTTAGCTAGCGGTAAACAAGTACGAGCCAACCTGCTCAGAAAATTGACCCACAACCATTCATGTATGGCTGCGATCGCTGCGCATCTGAGCGACAACAAGGATTATCTAGGCTGCTGGCAGGAAGGTTGTGTCTACCGTCATGCATATGCCGCGTGCGGACAAGGACAAGGAGTGAGCGAGCTCGAGCTCGAGCACCGTACAATGGATGCGCATCGTACGTACCGTAGCGTTCATTAGTGCGCGCCTGGCCATGGCGCTTCAGATCGATCTCTTGTTTGCCTTGTGCTCACGTGTCTTCTGTGTTTACCCACTGCGCATGCGCATGCATGCAGGTGATCTCCACTACGGGAACTACGCATGAGCCGCTAGCGCTGCAGCTGGAGTTGCAAGAGGTTGCGGCTCTTCGCGTGGTGGATGTCTGCTGCACAGACCTACTGCCCAGGTAGCTTTCAGTCTAGTCTTTCTGCATAGATGACCATGCTACTATTTGAACAAAGCTGGACTGGTTCCTCCTCGCCCGCAGACCTTTTTTCTCCTACCCCGAGGCTCTGGTAAAGTGCTTCAAGGTGCGGTCTTGGCAGTCCTTCAAAGTCTCTCGGCATCATACTTCCTGCTGATCCGGAGAAGCAGTCTTATTTCGACGATATCGTGACGCGTCGACGAAGACTGCATTCACGTCTGCTTGGACCTGTGCGAAGACTAAGTCATACTTGAAAAGGAAGACTATGCTCGTAGGTAGAAACGTCCGCTCGTGTTATAAGTGCATGGCTGCCGATACATGAAAAAAGCGGTCATCGGGCCGTCTTCTTCTAGCTTTTCGCAAGGCGCTGGTTGTGCAGGTCAACAACAATGATTCTCCAATAAGATAATTGTCTATCATGACCAACACCGACCAGCTCAGTCCCTTGAAACGGCCCAATGTGCTGGCAGGAAGCGGTGGTCGCCAGTTCTCGTTTGGCGGCCGAGCTCCGGCAAGTTCGAGAGATGTCTCAACTGGGACGATGGCCATGCAAAACAATACTGCCCATAGCCAACTTGCGATGGATGCAACTCCCATAAACGACATGGAGGAGACGAACAAATCTCCGTTCACATATGCTTTGCATGTTGTTTTCACGTCATTTGTGAGGATCGCGGAGAAAAAGATCAATACTATTCTAGGACCAGCTTCTGGACCCGAGCCCGACATAATGCGCATCCTTGGCCCAGGTTCGGACTATGCATTCGATAAAGTCCTCAAGAGCCTGGGCTATATAGCACGACAAAATCCTAAACCCGTGATTGACAGCGTGATGTTTTGGCGAAAGTCTCGCGCAGAGCTGAAAAGTGACTCTAACCCATCTTTCAGCACCGGTCAAGCCGCGCCAATTCTAGATTCACATCCCGGACTTGCACGACGTACGACAGATCCTCCCAGGCCTGCATTTGTGAGGTCGCCCTCCTCGAGCCATCATGTACAACAAAGCTCTGACCCATTGCGCGAAGCCGCCGTTCAGGCGGATCGCAAGAGCTTAGTGTCCATCTTCATCTTGTGCCGGACACTGGTGGAGATCGTTCGGCAAATCAATGCCGATTCATTAGGCAATGACGTTGGAGACAAACTGGAGGAAATCGTCTTCAATCAACTCAAAAATGCAGATCCAGAAAGCTTGTATTATTCACCTTTGCGTATCGCAAATTGGAGCTTGTTTGCGGAGTTACTAGGTTGGCTTTCTGGCATCCGCTTCGCTTCTGTATCGGATCGTTTTATCGCAGACCTTGAGAAATCTGGCCGTGGACTCATCTCGAAAGACAGAGAACCACGTGTAGAGATGATCATTAATGGAATGAGACATTTGAAGATCAGGATATATCCGGCTGCTTGCCTTGAAGAATCTGCTGAATTTTTGTCGAGTCTCGCAAATTTCTTCATGGACGCGCACGGGCACAAAGTTAAGATCGCTTATCTGGATGTGCTTCATCACCTCATAGTCCCGGTGGCCGAGGTAAGCTTGTCTAGCAAATCGCTCCGGAGCTAATCTGACAGACTGCGACTGCTGAAGTGAATTATCCTGCTTGGTCAAAACTCGTAGCTACACTGTTACCGCGCTGTATGAAACTACTGGAAAAGACTAGGTATTGGAATTCGGCCTTTTCTTTGACGTCCACACTATTATGTGTCTCTGCACGCGACATTTTCGTTGATCGATGGTGCCCATTGGTAGAACAGAATATCGCAAAATTGAAGGAAAGGCCACATCGTCAAACACTTATCGAGAATGTGACTCGTCTAGTATGGGTTGCAGTCTTCCGTTGGAGCGAGCAGCCAACAAATCTGACAAGAAAACTAGACCACCTGTTTCGTCTATTTTTCCCAGTGGGCAGACGTTCGCAGCACTTGTCAGACCTTCCTCAGGAACCCTTGATACATCTCGTCAGATATGTCGGATTGCGTCATCAAGAATACTGTTTCCGTGCCATGATATTTCCCTTAATCGGTGCTGAGCACCTCAACAATACTAACAGTACTCTCGACCTCGAGGTACTGCATCCAGTTCGCATCACGATTGCAATCAGATCTTTTCTTTGGATCTTGCATGATCTACAGATTCCATCAGACCGACCTCCCTTTCCGTCAAGCTTCAACACAAACATAACCGCTATGCTGCACGAAGTCAGTAAAATCACTACGACAGACACAAAATCGCCACTACTGGCAGATTTTCACGAGAAATTTGCCACTTACCTATGCAGAGTAGCATTCTTCTGTGATCAACATTTCTCTGGTGCTTCAGCAGCAGAAGAACGTACTGGAATGGCTGCCAGACCGATTTTGATTACGCAAGACTCGTCTCTCAATGCCAATGGTATTCTTCGCGAAAAACAGCAGTACTACGATCTTCTTGCCGCCATTTTCGATGCCTGGCCCAAGTGCATCTCCATCTCCACACCTGTACCAAAGGTGATTGAAATGATGTGTAAAGCCACGGCACATGCCGACTCGGGGATACGTCTTTCCGCTGAACGGGCACTAAAGTCGATGGCGACCACAAACAAGGTGCAATTGGTTGTAGTCGGCTATGCTAGGGTATTGCTCGGATTTGACGCACGCTTCCCTCAAAGCACGGAGAGCAAATTAGGGCTTTATACAGAATTGCTGCGAATCTGGATTGCACAAATACGAAAGAGAGGCCAGGATTCTGATTCGAATTCGGCGCCCTTCGTTCGTGGCGAGGAGCTAGAGATGACCAACATTTGGACCATCATAGAGGAAACCGAAGCTCATGGCCTGTACTTTCTGTGCAGCCAATCACGCACCATCCGTTCGCATGCAATTGAAATTTTACAGCTGGTCAGCGAATTTGACATAGTCATGGATCTGCAGGCCGAGGCAGCTAAAACCATGGGACATTCTCGCAACACTTCGAAAGTTTCCATGAAAGGTTCGAGAATTATTGACATACTTGTGGAGGATGGTGCTACGATGCTTGAGCACATCTTGGAACAAGCGTCACTTGCGGAACGTAGCAGGACGGTCAAGCTGAAGCAGGAGAAGGCCAGCGATATATTGCTTCGAGTCGCCGAGAGCGAAAGTGGTGTAGATGCCGCCATCTGGTTCAAGATATTTCCCCGCTTGATGCAACTGTGTTTCAGACGATTCCCAATCACGGTCGTGCTGTGCAGAAATGTCATTTGTAACAGACTACTGAAAATGCATCCTGGAATATCGAATGCTGTGGAAAATCTTAAATCACCAAGTCCTTTCGATGTGATGTCGAGGGCAAATACTAAGGTCATTACTTCTCCAGAGAGCATGATTGAGCAATGGAAGCTGTACTTGATTATGGCTTGCACCACTCTGACATTGGCTGATGAACAGTCGCAACCGACCACTTTACCGAATGGCAAGAAGAGGACTGTCGCCCAAGTGACGCTGGAACGCATTACTTCTGCAAGGTCTCTGTTTCAATTAGTGTTGCCTATGCTTGCTGTTGATCATACTTCTGTCCGGGAGGCAATCGTCACGTCTTTAGGTTGTATCAATATAAACCTCTACAAGGTTCTGTTAGAGGATCTTAGTCCAGTTATGCGCGCTCTGGTCGATCATAACAAGCAAAGAACGAAGTCTAGTCAGGTCAAGAGCAACAAAAGATTTGATCGCTTGCGCACGGAAATCACGCATGTACTGCAATTGACCTCGCACTTTTTGGCGAACAAAGAAATCCTCGCAGACGAGTGGATTCTTGAGACTGTTCTGAATTTTCTCAAAGATGTGAAAGGGTTTCTGAGCGATGACGATGTGCAGGTCGAATGGGAATACCAAAAACTGCGTCGCCACTTCTGTGGTCTGCTTGAGGCAGTCTGGGAAAGCCTGCTTGGTAGTCCTGATCCTGCTCGTTGGCTGCCTTTCGAAGGCAGGGTGTCTTGTTTCCGCTTGATCGAGGAATGGTGCAATCACGGTCCTTACGAGCAGATGGCCAAACAAAGAGAAGAATTAATGCGACAATCGATACTGGACACGTATGGTGATAATCGAGATCGCGGAGCGTTGACTGCCTCTATGGAAATTGAGAAGCGCAACGTTGAATTCGCTGCCCTGAGTGCCATGGCAGCGCTTTGTAAGGGTCCTGTCACTCAGGGACTCAACTCTATGCGTAGCAAGACTTCGACAATGTCTTTCGAGATTGACGGCGTTTTCGCCTGGATCGCTGCCGTCTTTGGTAGCTCGAGCGAGAAGATTCATAGTGTTGGTCGGAGGGCACTGACGAATCTGCTAAAATACAATCTCGAATTTTCTGTCCTTTATCAAGAGGCTGTTCACCAGTGCTATACTCACGACTTCGATTCTAAATCAGCACAAAGCTATTTCACCGTGCTAGCGGAGGTACTCACGGAACAGGAAACTAACCCGTGTGGATTATCGCAACTGCTAGCTCTTTGCCTGTTCAAGGCTGGAGACAAAAATGTCGAAATCCGCATACGGACTCTAGCTTTACTGGCTTCCACAGAGACTAGATTCTATGGCAAGACTTGTGTTGAGGGTTTCAGAGCTGCTATCTCGAATAAAAATCCAGTAATCTATAAGCGTGGTCAGTATCTACTAGCTGCACAGGTAGCCAAGGATCACGAGGAACAAAAGTTCTTAATCTTCTCAGAGTGTTCAAAATTCTTTCGCCTTGTGGAGACACGATTGCAAAGAGACGTTGTCGCTATACTGTTACCATGGGTGCAGATAACGGAGTTGCGATTGGACATCAATGGAGATGATCTCGATGCTGCCAGTGATATGGTACTTGTGAATCTCTTCGAGATGACACTCAGATTCAGTGAAACCTTACTTCTCGAGATCGAAGGTCTGTGGACTGCTTTAGTCTCTGGGCCGTATGCAGGGAACGTAAAAGCGATCTTGGATTTTACAATTTCGCAGAGCGTTGCCAGACGCGAGCCTGTATTCGTGAATTGTGGTAAACAAGTTATTGTGTATCTGTCCAGATCGACTGCAGGAACAAAACTTGTCGAAGCACTACTCGCATATATCCATCCAAGGGCTATGGTACCCCAGCTCAAAGAGCCTTTAAGAGCATCGACCGACGAATCTCAATTTGCCTACGTGGCCGATCTAGATCGCATTTTCCAGGGTCAGCAGAAGCACGTTGTGTTCTCGCTTGGACAACTCGCATTGATCTTTCTAGTGGACTTGATTGTTGTGCCCTCACCAGAGATCGTTCCACAGGCGCCTACACTACTACTTGTGGTGTTCTTGATGCTGGACCACTACATTCCGATGGTACAAGAGCAAGCTCGCGAGCTCTTCTTATATCTGACACACAACCTCTGTGTCGAGACGTCGCAGGATCACAACAAGAAATTAGAGTTACAGAAATACTTAGGAGATTTCCGTCGAAGAGATCCAAGATTCACATGGCCATACGATGATATCAATCATCACTCCTCGAATCATCGGAAGAGGACTCCGGAAACACTTCAAAATACCGTAAAAGAAGTTGTTGACATATATTCTGCTCATTCTCCAACAATTCAGGAGGATCTAGGAAAAGTGGCTCTGACCTGGGCAACGTCATGTCCTGTGAGGCATATGGCTTGCCGGGCTTTCCAAGTCTTCCGCTGTGTATCTTCTACCATCGATCAGAACATGCTCTCTGACATGCTTGCTCGGCTATCGAACACGGTCGCCGACTCCTCTTCCGATATCCAGGCGTTCTCGTTGGAAATATTGTACACTCTGCATGCCATTATCGACAATCTCGACCCGGTCGCCCTTTTGGAATATCCACAGCTCTTCTGGTGCACTGCGGCCTGCTTAGAAACCATCCATGAAGAGGAATACAAGGAATCTTTGTATATGCTTGAACAGTTGTTAGACAAAATCGACTTGTACAAACCGGAAAACATACAATTTCTGATGTCCACCATGCCTCCAAAATGGGAGGGCAAATTCGAGGGTCTCACTATACCACTTCTAAAAGGATTACGATCTCAAGAATGCATGTATATCTCACTCAAACTGATCAATCGCATCGCTGCCATGCCGTCAAACGACATCTTAGGAGGTGATTCGCGGCTTGTCTTTGCAATCTTGGCCAATTTACCAACTTTTGTGCATGCGCTAGACACTCCAAATGCAATCGCAGCCGATATACTCGAGGCTGCTGAAATTCTAGCAACTATTGCAGCGTCTCAGGAACTCGGTCCTGTATCCCGTATACTGGCTTCTTTCTCCAAGTCAAAGTTCAGAAATGTCGAGGACTTTACACGTCAAATAGCCTCTGTCTTAAGACAGACCTACTTCCCTGCATGGGAAGCTTCGTCCTTGGTATTTCTCTTGGGTCTGCTGTCCAATAAGGAAGCCTGGATGAAAACAAGCACCATGGAACTTCTCAAGGCAATTCTTCCTTTCGTAGACACTCGAAGGGCTGAATTCGCCGGTGTCGGCGCGGATTTGATCTCTCCTTTACTCCGCTTGCTGCAAACAGAGTATGCCCAGGCAGGTCTCGAAGTTCTGGACAAGGCTATTTCCATCTCAGGAGGACCGAAAGATAGACAAGTGCTACGAATGAGCCTAGGTAATAGGACTATCAGAAAAGAGTACGAGAAGACTGCAACGCTTTTCGGCATCCCCGAGGAATCTGGTTGGGCTGTACCCATGCCAGCAACCACATCAACAACCACGCGGACAAATGTGCATGCTGTCTTCTATACTTGTGCTGTCACGTTACAAAGTCACGATGTGCCCGATCACGTACAATTCCATATGGAGGATTATGCATACCATGCCCCTAGCGATCGTAGTGAGACTATGCTCTCAGTTGACGGAGCAGAGTCTTCACTTGGTGACATGGTCTCAGCCTTGCATAATTTGGATGTCTTCTTCACGGAAGACGCTGAACCGCTGACACCAGCCACGAGCGATTTCGCCACTGAGCAAGCTCCTGCTGCTGTATATGATTCTCGAGTGGCAGCTATACTGAGTCGGTCACTGGCGAAGACGCCGTCTATGGCCTCCTTTACGTCACCCGGGTTTGACACGTCCCCGAAGCAGGAGAGAAATTTTGCGATACCTATGGACAGACATCCAGAGAGTCCTCTTGGATTCTCTTTTCCGAGGCCTACAAAGTCTACCGCTTTGTCTCCGGCCATACCGAAGTCTCCAGCATTCTCCCAGGGCTCAGAAAGTGAGGTCGAAAGTCCTCCGAACAACAATATAAAGTCACAGATCATTCTGGATGACGACAAGTCCGAAGCTAGCTTCAAATTGGATGGACAGTTGAAAAAGAGTGCCAGCTCAGTCCGAGCAAAATTGTGGCATGCAAAGGACTCCGACAGACAACGAGAGAAGGAGTTTCGCAAGAAGGAGAAAGCACTAAAACTGAATTCGAGACCCACGAAAAGTCTAGAGGCACAAGGCCTGACGAGTCCTGTGCCGGGTCGAGCTTACTTCTGGTCCGGTGCCACGAAAGATCGTAATTGAAATTCTTCATTGTACATGATTGAACATGACGAAATGAAATAATGCATGTTGCATGGCCACGGCGCGCGCATCTAATTGAGCTAGAGTACTTTTGATTTTGGTATCAAAGAATCAAAGATGCTCGATATACTATCTGTGCCTGTCTTGATAACGTTCGTGATGACACTGCCTTATTATGGATGAGAGACATTCTTTCACATGTTGTGATGCTTAAGCTTCCCTGTCGTCGTTTTCCACAACCGAAACATTAATGTGGGGTATTATGTACGGTACCAAAGCAGTAACCAATTGCAAGTCTAAATTTGTAGATGGTGCTTTAGTACATGTTTGTCGGTGTGGACTTGTGAGGTGTCTGTGTGTTGCGAAGGAACCTGGCGAATAGTGCCAGTGGCATGAGCAAGACCTTGGTGGCCTTTGCAAATGCAACTATTAGGCACACCATCAATTCCCGGCCTGTCGTGAAGGATTTGACACTGAGGATCGAACCAGAACATGCATGGGTCATCACCGGGCCCTTGGGATCGGGCAAGACCACCATTTTACAAGTCAGCCACTCTCCTGTCACTATATGCTGTCGTTGATCCTGACACAGAAAGACTATCAGAGGAAAAAACTGGGTAAATCCTGAATCCGTCCAACACCCGTTCCTACAGAAGAAGCAATGGCCGGCAGAGGTGATACGGATGCTGGATTCTCGGGTCACAACGACGGGAGGTTCGGCATACTACTCGGAGCGTTACCACTCTCGCCGAGAAGATGACCACAACCTGCGTGAATGGTTGAGTATGGGTAAGAAGGCCGGGGACATTGATCACTTGGTCACGGACGTGGCTCGGAAGCTGGATCTCGTGGAACTACTGGACGCCAGCACGATGAACCTCTCCAACGGACAGTCGAAGCGCGCGACGATTGCCAAGGCATTGCTAGAGGAACCGAAAGTCTTGTTGCTGGATGAGCCCTACGTCGGACTGGATGTCCGTGCTCGGGAAAATCTGAACAACGTCCTCGGTCAACTGCAAGCGGGCGGCAACACGAAATTGGTACTGGTCATTCGGCCGATGGACAAGATTCCGTCGTGGGCAACGCACATTCTATGGTTAAATCCCGACGGCACGACGCGCTTCGTTGGTCCCGCGACTGAGGTCATGCCTCAGCTAGAGGCTGACCTGGCGTCTTGCGTGGTCCACATCAAGGCAGAACAGGAGACGTATGGCACGCAGACCGGGGAGATACTGGTAGATCTGAAGGACGTCACGGTGGCATACTGGGGCAAGCAAGTGCTGCGGCAAGTCAATTGGACCATACGCGCCGGCGAAAAGTGGCTCTTGTCGGGCTCGAATGGGTCCGGCAAGACGACCCTGCTGGCCATCATTCTCGGCGACCATCCGAAAGCATACGCGAACGAGGTTCATTTGTTTGGCCAGAGACGCAACACGAGAGACGGTCGATCTGTTTTTGAGCTGCAGCGGGAAATGGGTCACACCAGTCCCGAATTGCACAAGCATTTTCCCCTTTACCGCACCGCACGGCAATGCATCCAGTCTGCCTTTAGCGAGTCCTTTCATCCGCCCAAACGACAACTCGAAGACGCGCAAGTCAAACAGATAGACGACATTGTCGCGTACTTTGGGATCGAGCAATACCTGGACACGAAGATGACAGATTTGTCGCCCGCACTGCAGCGACTATTCCTGCTCGTGCGTGCGCTCGTCAAGAAGCCAAAGATTGTGGTGCTCGACGAACCGTTCGCAGGCATGGACGAGGGCATGATTCATCGTGCAAAGACATACATCAACGAGGAGATTAAGGAGAATCAAGCCGTCTTGTTTGTGACTCACTACGAAGATGAGACTCCGGCCTCAATCACGCGCGTCTTGGCACTGGACCAGGGACGAGTGGTTGAGATGCAATAAGCTACAAAAAGATCATAGAGTGGACCGGGCACGAGATGTCCCCAATCACGACTTCATCTTTCCTTGAGTGGCAAGAGCAGTGTCCATGTCAAACAGGTCCATGTCCTTAGCAGACTTGCTCATGACGCCCCAGTGCAGCCAGTCAGGGAATCCGCGCAGCATGGACCCTGCGGTGACGGCGCGTGGAAGGATGAGATGTGTGCTCTCGCCACTCAGTATGACGTCGACAATGCCCTCCGCAACGGTGTCGACGTGCATCGTCTTGGGACCCTGCTTGCCGTTTTCCTTGATGCCGACATCGAGCAATGGCGTCTTTGTCCATAAAGGATTGATCATGCTGGTCCTGATCTTGGGCGTCTTGTGGAAGTGCAGCAGTTCCATGGTGAGTGCTTCGTGGAACGCGAGTGCCGCAGCTTTGGACATACCGTACGCCGAGATGCCGGGCGGACTCACATAGGATGCCATAGACGCTACGGTGAGAATATGTCCCCGCTTCTGCTCCAGCATGTGTGGTAGGAAAGCCTGAACGGTAAAGTAGTGACAGATGGCATTGATATTCATGACGGCATGAATGTCCTTTTCACTCATGTCCATGATGACTCCGCCCCTAACGACTTGGTCAGTCCTGCAATAAGCTTGAGAAGGTCATCAATGACGTTGATGACGGGAACTACGCACCTTCCGATACCTGCATTGTTGAGCAAGACTGTTGGGTGTCCCACTTCGCTCCTGATGGTGTCGGCGAGCTCAAAGACCTTTTCGCGGGACGAAATGTCGCAAGTGTAAAACTTCATGGAGGCAGGGACGGCGTAGAGCGGTTGCTGCACATCGAGTCCGACCACCGTGATGCCGCGCTCGCACAACATCTGACAGACGCGCGCCCCGATCCCGGAACTGGCGCCCGTGACGAGCACAATCTCACGCGCCCAATCATACCGGTCCGAGACACCATTGTTCCGCGCCCGTCGAGAAAGCCCATCACTCATTCGATGCAGCAGGGATAGTCCAAACAGCACACCGGAAATCGTAATGCCCCAAGTCCTATTCCCGCGCTTCAGAAG
Source organism: Taphrina flavorubra JCM 22207 (assembly GCA_000836175.1). Taxonomy (NCBI): domain Eukaryota; kingdom Fungi; phylum Ascomycota; class Taphrinomycetes; order Taphrinales; family Taphrinaceae; genus Taphrina; species Taphrina flavorubra. The sequence continues at coordinate 149,573 of DF819239.1, read as the reverse complement.
CCAGCCCACGATACTACCGGAAAGAGGGGCCCGAGCCTTTTTCATGCAGTACGCGAAAACGGCAGCCATGAAGAGCGGATTCGACGTCGTGAGGTCCTGTAGCGCCAGCACCGAATCCATCGTAAAGCCATCGCGGTGACCGAGAATCTTTCTGCGCGAAACCATAACCAAGAGACTTCCCGTACAAAATTTCTACCTTCTACTGCGACAACAGAGAGTGATTGAAGTGATCTGAAGACTTGTATGAGAAAGAGACACGATGGCAAGGAGACCTGATATGGCCGAGCGGACGGGGTAATCAAAAGTTGTGGAGAAGGTCCAAACTCACGGAGCAGTCGATCGAATCGGTAAATCCCTCGGCACCTCGGGATTTGTGGCTGAAGCGACTTCGTGTGCCGAGCATTTCGGATTGTCAAGTCAAGTTCTTACAGTTGACGTTGTGTGTAGACACATCCCTGCACACACGAGACAGGACGGTACAAGGGATGGATTTCACTTCGGCATGGTAGATTACGATGTAGATAGAGGAATTTATATTGATAGCTAGTGTGATATGCGTCCTTGTATACGGTCACTTCCTCTGTCTTCTGTCTTGCAGTACTGCTTTAGCGCAGTTGCATGCCATCAGGCGTCACTTTGACCACCGTAAATGCAGAGTCCAATTTTTCAACAGACCCAGCTTGCCCCGACGTCGTGCGGGACTTCCTTCCTTTTCCTTGCCCTTCTTGGTGACCTGTTCGTCTTGCACTGGCTGTGCCTCTAGGTAGCCCCTAATCCGGTCATCTTCCGGTGGCGGCGGCGGCTCGAACGCAACTTTGATCTCTTCACTGGTGACCACAGGAGTGACTCTTGGACGAGCATTCGAAGGTCCAATGCCACAACCTTCCTCCGTACAAATATGCGCATAACTTGAGTCACGGCGCATTCCGGAGAAAGCTGTGGTCTTCGATCCAGTGGTCGTTTGTTCTTGACCTTCCTTCAGGGTTGCGGAGTCAAGAGTCATGATTGTTTGGCTTGAGTGTATCGTTGATTCGTTTGTACAGAATGCCGGTAATGGATGGAGTCAGCCTATATACGATTCCAGAATGAAAATTCCGAACGAAAACTTGAACGAAATAGTTCCGAAATAAGACTAATTTCAGATTAGAGCCATGCCTTATGGGTGGTGGTGATGTGCTCAACCGCAGACGACTGAAGAATGCGAGCAATGTACGAGCTCACCATGTATAGCTTTTCACCAGATCTTCGTCAAAAGCTTCGAGAAGCCTTCGCAGAGCTCTCGGATCTATGCCCTCTCTAACAACGATCTTTTCCACGGCGTGCTTTCCATTGAAATACTTACAGACACGTCGGAACAGAGTGGCATCAGCGACTGGGTGGTACGTCGCAAGCTTCTCCAGCCAAAGCTTTTCCTGTCTAGTCGCATTGTGCGGGTCAGGTATCATACTGTCCTGGAAAAGCTCGTCGTGCATTATGCCATCATCACCTGAGCGCCACGAGTCGTGATTTTGCGCTTCCAACCTGTCGCGCTCGACAGCTGCCTTGATTTCGCCGCGAATCTTGACGCAAGCGTAAGTACGGATCTGGATCAACCATCGATGTTTCATCATCCATGCTAGATATTCCATATAATTGTTATGCTGTCCATCCGCAATTAGACTGCTGTATGGCACGACATTGTGACTCATGTTCGCAAGCATACTGGGCAAGGATGGCCCATCAGGAAACGTCTTTGCGAATGTCGACGCATCTTGTGTCAGCAGCCCTCGGTCAGCAGTTGGGCTCGTTATGTATATGTTCCGTTCATGTAAGGGCGGTATCGGCACAGCGAAGCGCCACTTCAGAAGGTCGACTGCCAAGGTCAGAACCTCTTGCAAGGGCACTTGTAGTTGTGCCGCCAAAGTATTGAAATCCTTCCGAGGATCGAGAGACTTGAGTAAGCGTGCCAACATAGGTGGTGCTCGTGAAGGCAAAGTGGCCAGGAGCTTCTCCGAATCATCTAGCAGGAGTAGGGAGAAGAATGGCAAAATGAGAGGGTCAGCATCTGCGATATCGATGCCAAAGCTTAGGGCGCTGTTCAGAAATGGATGATCCTGGGTGGTATCTACTGGTATCACATCCGTACTTATCAATTTCGGAATGACCAACGATAGGTTCAGACGTCTGTTGATGAGTAAGTGTGCAATGCCGTCCTTGGAGATTGCATCGTATGTCTGCTGAATGATCTCAGCAAGATCACATTGCTTGACAATTTCATGCCAGACCGTGGCTATTCCCATCTGATTTGCTTCCCCTTTGGTTTTTATCGTCCGCATCATCTCACATTGATTCCATACATATTCGCATTTCGCCTGCTCATACGTCAATGCTAAGGTCAGTTGACTCACAACGTTATCGTATAGTTTATTGATATGCTTGTGATAGTGGGCATCAATCTTGGTGTCTAATGCAAACACGAGATGAAACATGGTCATCGGAGAAGGCATACTCGAATTTTGTGACTTGACTTCCAATTTTGAGGTCTGCAATTTCTCCAATTCCTCAATAGAGCTGGTCAGCTCTTCATTACTATCGCCCATGCTGGAGGTTTTGGGTTTGCTGACATACTGGTGCATTGTCGCAGCTGTAGTCGCCAGCCATGACTGATCTGCACGGAGATGAACCGGACATCCCAGGAAAACTAAATCGTCGATCCACATCTCAAACTTAGGATCAGACTTCTGTGGCGTGAAGATATCCGCAAGCAAGGAGGACTCGAAGCCAAGAATCCGCTTCCATGCTGGTTGCCAAACATCTTCGTGGTTGTCTTGACTTGATTCCCTTTCTGGGATGGTAGGAAGATTGTTGCTGATACGATGATCGATCGCGCCGAATTTTGAATGAGGCAGCCGAAAGCCGTTCTCTAATCGACTCTCGGATTGTGCGGTGGGCTCATGAGTCGCGACTGTATGCTCTAGAGCGTCCTCTGCCTCTGGAGGATAGTGGAAAACTATGCTCTCGCCACGAGAGGACTTGATTGCTAAGATGATAGCCACAAGACCACTACCAGTCTCTGGAGCATACGCAGGATTGCCTGTTCTGCGTGAGATCTGAGGACCGGCCCAATTTATTGCGAAGCCTTTGTTAAGATGCACCATAGGGCTGCTTCGAGAACCACAACCTGACCAGTGCACGAGGAGATCAATCCGCGCCTCGGTTTCATGAGCTACTCAACTAGTTATAGAGCACCCTGATCTTCAGAAAAGCTGTAGAGAACAAGGCTATACCATCGGCACTGAAAGTCTCTAGGGGCAATGAGCATTTAGCTGTGTGAAGCGAAAATGGGTGTCATTCATGCAGGCAATCGGCTGTATCTCCCGGTTACACTTCTTACCACAACGACGACCTTTCGGCACGACCCTAGTCCTGCTTTGGCGATGACACCGCTGTGCTGCGTCCATGCATAGCACTCTTCTTGGTAGGCTGCCAGAGCTGTAGCAGGACTGAATTATGGCCAAAGACGTTCGCATCAATTACAATTTGTGGAAGGCCGATCACGAATACTAGTACTGATGCTTCGAACGAGTTGCACGCGCACGGATTCGCTCTCATTGCCGGCGCCGCGGTCGTACATAATACGCGGACCTCGAAATGTCGTGCGTGGCTCCACCATTCACCATCCATGCCAACACGTCGAGAATCGCCTGGAACAAGGAAGTCACCCTTCCGATTGACCAGTCGCCAGTGTTGGAAGCCTTGAGCGCTTTCACGAATCTCGACGTTTGATCCCTTCTGGTCATGTCGGTTGAGTCTGGGTTTCGTTCTCAACTGTCAAGCTTTGGTTGGGCACGCGCAGAGCCTCCACCAGTGAGCACGAGCCAAGGTTCCTTCTTCGATCGACTCAATCCATTCAATGCGAACGGCTATGTACGCTTGCCGTCAAATTCGGGAGATCTGCCTGCGCAGCTGCCAGCACAAAGTCGTGGCGAGGAAGAGGCTCTTTTCAATCTCAGTCGATGGGATCGCATGATTGTATTTGCAATGCTTGTGGTGGGTAGCGCTGCTTGCTTCTTCATTGCCTTCTTTTTCCTGCCAATCCTCGCCCTGCGACCACGAAAGTTCGTCACTCTGTGGACAGTAGGCAGTCTACTGTTCATTTCTTCCTTTGCAGCACTACAGGGACCACTGCCATATGCAAAACACCTCCTCTCTGGTCCGAGGCTACCCTTCACGGCAGCATACTTTGGGTCAATGGGACTCACACTTTATTTCTCTCTTGGGCTCAATAACACGATTCTGACTATACTGTCTGCTGCCGTACAAATGGTCGCACTCTTGTGGTACTTGTTGTCCTATTTCCCGTAAGCTCGGTCCGATCTTGCTCAGATCAAGTCTAGCTGACACTATAGGATGGGATCCAGTGGCATGAAATTCGCTGGCAATTTCCTCCTCGGTCGTGTCCAGTCGTACTTTTCATAACCCGCCACACGATCTTCAAATCATTCAAATGTTCAGAGTGCGGTAGAAGCACCACAAGCTTTTGTACGACCAGTTGCTATTGGTCATGCCAAAAGTCTCTGACTTGCATTGTGCACGATGTACTCGAAGCCTGACCTGATATTCAGTCCTGTCACAGCACTGACTTCGAATATTCTCCAGCGATGGGACTTGATATCGTCTAGCCGGAGCAATTCTGCTATTTCTGTGGGCTGCATACATCCCTCGACGTCGGACTTGTTTGCGAGTATGAGAAGATCTGCACCAAGGAGCCGCTCCTCTGCAAGCAGACGCTTCAGCTCCGCACGACAATCAGAGAGTCGTGCGCGATCAGTAGAGTCAACGACCCAGACGAGTCCGTCAGTGGATTCAAAGTAGTTCCTCCAATAGCTTCTCAATGACTTTTGGCCACCCACGTCCCATATGTCGAGCCTGAAACCCTCGAATGTGAATGTCTTTATGTTGAAGCCGAGTGTTGGGCTGATAGTGCTGATGTCTTCATTCAATAGTGACTTTAGAATCGTTGTTTTACCTGCATTATCCAATCCGAGAATCAAAATACGCAAAGAATTCTCGCGAAGCTTTTGTTTACGAATGATCGTCAGAAGACCCATTCGGCACTGCGACTAAAGACAAGTATCCGATAAGTGACAACCACCAAGTCACTCTAATTGACGATTCCCACACAGTCTTGACGTATCACCAACGGCTTCACATGAGCGAAACCCTCAACCTCGATAATCTCCCTCCTCACTCCACGTTCAGCGAATCAAATTCTATTCGTCTGCACAACTTCTTACCCTGCTGCTGATGTTTCAAGATCATCTTCTACAATCAAGTACAGCTGTAAAACATGTATCACAGCTGCATTGCTGTTCCTGCAGACAAGAACTCATCTAGCAAGTGGAGGACCAGCAGCATTCTTCGTATTTTCCGTATAATCACGTGCTGCCACAGAGATCATGCCCAGACGGATGCCGTCTCATTCGTGCGTCTGAATTTGCTCGCGATCATCGAACATCGCTTTTTTGGAAAGTGGCCTACGAATTTCTACACCAAGAAAACCTTGCTCCTCGATCGTGCCAGGACTACTTTCGCTCAGCAACTTTCTCGCATCTGGCAGGAATCTCTTTCTCACTTGAAAAGACTCCTTCGCCTAGACGTTCGGTGCTCTTTAATTTCACCCCTGAAAACTTATTCGAGCCTAAGGAATTTCTCTCAGGTAGTCTTTTCTCAACTCAATTAATTGGCTACAGCGGAACGACAAGCCAGTGCATCCCCCTGATTCCTACTCGACATGTCCACTATCGACGCAGCACCTGCTGTCGCGAGCTCTACAGAAGTCAACGACTCTGCTGCCACTTCGATCAATGGCTCGACAGCGACGAACGAGACAGCCACGAATACTTCGATATCTTCCACAACCGATGATGCCCCTGTTTCCACAGTAGCGCCGATTCCTAAAGCTATCAGCGCACCGCCAAAGATCAATCCCTGGAAAGCAAGAGCCGAGCAATCACTTGGCGCAAAAGCGAAAGAATCTAAACCAGAGGCTGAATCGGGAACAGTTAGTGCTGGTCAATCGACCAGTCCGAACTCTCCTCGAAGCACTGATCTCCCGACTACAGACGGCATTGTACCAGTAAAGCGTGGGCATCGAGTGTCAAGGTCGAGTGTGATCGACGACTCGACACTGTGGCCGTCCTTGGATAAGGCAGTCGGTGACAGTAGCGAGACGACACACAAGAAGACGAATGGAACAGAATCGCAGGAGAATGGTGCTCCCAGTGCTCCAAAAGTCACCGGGAGAGAGAAGTGGACCAAATATACACCAACAATAACATACACTCCCCTGCCATCAAAGGCTGCTCGAGGGGCTGCTTCTGTTGGAAAGACTACGACACGCCTCGGTGCATCGCAGCGTGCCGGTCGTGAGAAGACCAGCGGAGAAAAGGCAGAATACACAACGGATGGCAAGGTTAAGTCTTCCCGATCCTCTGACACTTCGCGACCACGAACCTCCAAGACAAGATCCATGTCAGCATCGAACGGTAACGGTGACAGAGCACCCCGTCGAGAGTCTCAGAGTGGTCGTGATTTGGAGACTATCCAAGCCGCTGTTCGTTCTCAGTCTTCGAAAAGATCGGAACGAGGTAGCATCAGTGCACCAAATGCTAGTACCCCAGTCTCAGACTCATCCAAATCTCCACAAGTGGGAAATTTGGGCAGTACTTCTGCAGATAGCAGTGTCCCTGTAAATGGGGCAGAGGGGCGTCTTCACAGAGCTTCATACGACTCAAGCTTCTCTCAACGTGGTCGAGGCGGCTATCGTGGTACCCGTGCTGGATATCAGAGCAATTATAGCAGCACTCGTTATCAGAATCCAAACTACTCAACACAATCACATTTGCAAGCCGGACGGGCATTCTCAAGAGACCAATTGACATATGGCATGGATCAGTACCAAAACTTCGTCAATCCTGCCATCGCTCCAGTGATGATTGATCCAATCGTCGCGCGCCATATGATACTCAATCAATGTGAATACTACTTCTCGATTGAAAATTTATGCAAAGACTTGTTTCTCAGAAAACACATGGATCAAGATGGTTTTGTCAATCTACCGATACTCGCCAAGTTCAACAGGGTACGAGCTATCACATTAGATTATGCTCTCATCAGGGATGTCTGCATCATGTCCACCATCATCGAACTCAGGGCTTCTCCTGGTGCATACGACAAGATCAGACGTGCAGAAGGCTGGCAACAGTGGGTTCTGCCAGAAGATCAAAGAGACCCGAGCACCAAGGATGTCCCCGAAGCCGCCCCTGAAGTACCGACCGCTTCTATGGACTTGTCGCCAGGCGACATGTCTTCCAGCATAGGAGCACCTTCCTTTGTCCCTGGCCAAGCCGTCACGGACTCACAACAACAAGCCACGTCTGCTTTGAATGAGAACTTCGCTAACTTGGGAATGGGTCGAAAGTTGTCTCCCGATGTAAAGGAGTTCCAAAGTGCCAACGAAGCAAAATAAAGGAGGAATCCTTGAGGCGCACCATGCTGCTGCGACAAAACAGTACAGACAAAGCAAAAACGATTAAAAAAAAAGAGCAACACCAACAGGGCAAGTGAGTCGAGCATAGTCGCAAGCAGCGAGCATTACAATTGAAGCACGCTTCGCAAATAGTACTTGGCGTTCTGCTGCCTTTTCTTCTTTTCTTCCAACTTCATCATCATCATCATCGTCATCGTCATCATCATCATCATCGTCATCATCATCATCATCACCATCATCATTATTATCATCATGAAACATTTTTTATGCCCTGCCATTTATACCACGTCAAAGAGACATTTCACTCTTCGGAAAAAAAAAGGGGGAAAAACAAGGCAAGTAAACAAACTATTCGATACGGGTTATGCACAATTGGTATGAAAGGTTACGAAAAATTGAGAGACACACACTTTAAATATAGCGAGCTAGCAATTTCAACCCGGTTTATTACAACTCCCCGTTCCGTCTCAAATTACATGATTTCGAAATGATTGAACCATCACACTATGGGAGAGACGATTGAACGACTTGCTTTCGGTACCGGAGATAGATTGAATTTCTGTTATGTGGGAATCTTTATTACTTTTTAAACTATGGGATATGGTTTTACAAGGCATTCATTAAATCTCGCAATATCGGGCGATTATGGAGAATGACTTTCTTGCCGGCCGTGCTGACCTTGACTTCGCGGCGCTGCTGATTGCCTGCAGTTTTGATCGAGAAAGAGGAGGAGGACAACGACGACGACTGCTGCGCAAGTCCGTTACGGCCGCTCTTTTCGCCATTGGATGGAACGACTATGGCTTGGCGATGACGGAGTAGTGCGTCGTGCGGTAGATCGTAGGCCCAACCGTTGCGGTGGACGAGGTGCAGAAAGGCATTGAGTAATTGATCGTTGGCGAGGGTGTCTTGCGATCCGATGATGATCATCTTGGCGCGGGCGCGGGTAAAGGCGACATTGATGCGTCGCCAGTCACGGAGTAATTCGCCAATTGTGCGGCCGGCATTCGACCGCACGAGCGAGACGATGATGCAGTCCCGATCGCGGCCCTGAAACTTGTCCGCCGTGTCCACCGTCACCAAGGGGTGGCCCGAGGCCGCCAAGGCGCCCTGAATCTGTCTCAATTGTGAGCGGTACGGCGAGATGACGCCAATGTCGAGGTCGCGCATCCCGCATCGCAGTAGACCGTCCACGAGCTCCGCCACGATGGCCGATTCGGCCTCGTTGATGATGTGGTCCGCGTTGCGCGACTCCCGCGCATCAGGGATGGCGTCCGTGTTGAGGTAGAGCACACTTCGTGCGGGATCAATGACATGCTCCAGCCAGCAATTGCCACGGCACGGCGAGCTTGTGCCCGTGGGAGATTTGTGTAGGGGCTCGAGATGCTTCAGCTGAATGTTGTCCAGCATCTTCGTTTCGAGCTCCTTCGTGCCGCATGTGAGTCGGTGGTTGTAGATTAGCTCGTTTGAGATTGACATGATATCGGCATTCATTCGGTATTGATGCTGCAGTTCCACAACGGCGCTGGGATGTGCTTCACACAGAATCTTGAATAAAGACACGTCGAGGCCCTGCTTCCGTGCCTCAGAGTCCTTCACCAGGGGCGGCAGCTGATAGTGATCGCCCACGAGGACAAACTTGTCGGCGAACCTCAAGGGCCCGAGACAGACTGGTAAAGTAGCTTGCGAAGCCTCGTCAAAGATGCAGTAGTCGAATCGTCTTTGCTCGAAAATGGCGTGATTTATACTCAAGCATGTCGTGGCTACCACGCTAGGCCGATTGTAATAATTATTGAGCTCTTCGAAAGTCTTGCAATCGTGTCGTTCTGTGTTGGCAAATTTGGCCACCTCAGGATGAATCTTTGAATGCCCACCGAGACGTAGAACACTAATATTGTAGGCAGCCAATTTCAAGAGGATGGTATCCACTGCGGAGTGCGTATAAGAAGTGAGAAGCACACTTTGGCCGGCGGAAACGAGCGAACGGATGATGCGAGCAATTGTAGTTGTTTTGCCCGTGCCCGGCATTCCCAGAATGAGAGCGTAGTCCTTGGCGGACATGATCTTATTCTTGGCCTTGAGTTGATCTACATTGAGAAACTCAGCAGTCTGCGTGGCAGTGGGTCGCACATTTTCCGGATCGCTGAATCGAGGAGGTACAAGATCGACGATCAATTCACGTTGTCTGCCAGTACTCGTAGATGCATTCTTGCTGCTGGGATCAAGCAACAACGCGATCAGGTTGTTGCGAACCATACCCATTCCATTCTTGAACTCATCACGGTCGACACGGTAACGAACTGTATTGGGCATGCTTGCTGCTCTCTGTGTACCCACAAATACCTGTTTGTTCGTCTCGTCAAAGTCTTTCAATCTTGTGCGTGAGGCTCTTAGAGGGCGATCGAGTTCCACGGTTATCTTGTCGGTCCCAACGTGTAGGACAAAGCCGCAGGAAATTGCATAGCGTCCTTCCTCGTCTGATATCACGACTGGCTCGCGGTCTGTAAGGGAGGAGTGCGTGAGTGGAATCTTTGAGTCTGGTCGGGATAGTTCATACGTCCACCGGTTAAGTTTGGTCGTCGAAGGATCATAATTTTCCGAGCCCTCAATAATCCTAAGGTCGCCATAACATCTACTGACTGCCTCGCGTTCCTGAGAGGTCATGTGCCACAATTCGTTACGATACTGAAACATCTCGCCCTCTTCGCGCGTGATTAGAGATTCCCACTTGTTGTAGAATGCAAGGTCACGTTCTCCCAGATGCGATGTCTTGGACTTGAAAAGCTCTCCGAAGTCAGCAGGCATACTTTCCTGGGTCTCTTGAGCCTTTGCATAAGTGAAGCAAGCTTCGGATGCATAACAAGACTGACAAAGCCTTTTGTCGAGGATCATCGGTGGGATGGTCTTGTTCTTCATGTGTCGAGCCAAGTCGTTACGCATGAGCACAAGACTTCGGATCTCGTTATGTAGGACTGCTACACGGGTTATCTGCCGTGTCTCCAGGTAATAGAGAAATCCTGCAGAGACATCAATCTGATATCGCTCGGACATCATCAGAGTGTACAGTAGGACTTGGGCACGATGACTCGATTGCTGATATGACGTCTTTCCAGTTTTGAACTCCAATGGCGCCGTGACAATACTCTTTGCATCATCAATAGCAACCTGCATCTCCACTGTCACATCAATGTTGCCCTTCATCCCGAACGTGGGTGACCAGAAGCGCTCCTCAATGTCCAAGGTCCTTCTGACACCGACCGACACTGCGTGACTCCTTTCCCTGCCTCTCATAGGCTCGACCTGCGAAAGCTTGTCCGGCCCATGGAAGATCTCAGCCCATTGTTGCAACAACAAGACTTTTGAGTACAAATAGTCCTTGGCTGCATCGACAGACTCGTTCAGAAGAAAAAGTTTTTCCATGTTATCACGTATCTGGATATCGATGGTTTGTCTAATGTAAGAATCTGAGAAGTCCGCCGCCAACAAAGCTTCCTGCAATATCGCATGTATCATGGAGCCGTACAACAACGGCTTGGAAAGCTGGGACGTTGCGCGTACACGATCTTGGAGGACTGATTTGCGCATGCAAGTGCTCGAATCCGCAACAGAAGTGCAACTGACCAGGACATCTGGATGCAAAATCACCAGACCTTCGTTGTTTGTAGCAGTGAAGGTGCTCGTGGTCTGCCATTTGCCATGCAGCCGCAGTGTATCTCCCTCCAGAATTATCATATCAGCCCAAGCATCTGCGAGTCTCACATATTTGAGGTTACCTCGCTTGTCCTTGACCTTGAGCGAGAGTCTTTTCGACTTGGCTGTCCCGACCGCAAAGTTCTCCTCGGAGACCTCGACCACATGATACATGGTCTTGTCCTCCCCGACGACTAGCTACTACGACGTCAGTCATCTGTCGACCATAACTCAGGATTAGCACACTTCCTCAAAATCCGAGAACATGTCCTCGTCGAGACCCTCCAGCAACTCTTCCTGTGTCAAGGCTTTTGGTCTGCCATCGCTCTTTGGTATATCGATAATGGCTGCCTGAAAATCAAGCTGGCGAGCTGAAGGAGCGGCGGATTTTCCCTGTGGTACATCTTCTGTGTTTTCCTCCTCGAAATCAATGCTGTAATTCGAACTTTGTCCTGGCGATTGTGCAGCATCCTTGGCAGTGATGATTTGCGGCTTCTGATTGACAGCATTCGCATGCGCTACATTCTCTATTGGTTTGATTCGTGCGTCCGAATGGTTCGTTTGTGCAAGCAACTCATCCAGCAAAGACTGTGGCGGTTGAGCTTTTCTCTCTCCAAGGAACGTTGCGCCTTGACTGCGGGGAGGCTCCGGTATATTAGGCAGAGAGGGCGCCTGCAAATTGTGTATGTGGTTTTGCACTTCTGGCAGTTGTGCGAGAAATTCTTCGTCAAGATCATCACTGCCAAACTCGTCTGACAGAATTGTGGGCGCATCTAAAGGGCGTCGCCCATTTCCTGTACCATTATTTCTTGAGACAGCTTTGGTTGCTGACACTGGCGAAGCACGATTTTGCAATGCCTCCTGAACCCGTTCCAACATGGTTCGGACATGACCACCCGATTCATGGCTTTCCCCAGTGTTTTGAAGTTTTCGACGTTTCCGTTCTCGGCAGTCCGTGGACCAAGTTGGAAGTGAAGTGGACCGTCTGAGTGCTGCATCGGTTCGTGGAGTTTTCTGCGCTGCAGGGCTGAGGTCAAGATCGAGATACGGAAGTGGTTCGCTAGCGTCGTAGCGTGACCAAAGATTGCCCGTGGGATCTAGCCGCTTGACTGGAGTCTGCGACGAGTGTTGGCTTGCATGATAGATATCGAACATCTCATTTATGGTCAGCTTTTGTGCAGAGCCGCCATGGCGGTCCACCGGCGGCGGGGGTGAGACCTTCCATTGAACTCGTTCCTCCAACTGACTGCTATTTGGGACACGCTCGTCGTTCGCTTGTGAGAGAGAGAATCGAGTTTTCTCTGTCAGGGGAGTTTCGGGAGCTTTGAACCCCTCGGACGCCCGCGTCTCTGCAAACCCAAATGCTTTTAGACGAGCCTTTGTACTTTCGCCAATATTAGCTCCTTTGGCAGTTTCCAGAAAAGTAGAATCGAGGATGTTCTCCTTATTCTGATGATGATAAGAAGATCTACCGCGTGCTTTTATATTGGTGTCTGTTGTGTCGAAGAAGGATTTTGTAAGTTTCTTTTTGTACATGCAACGCTAGAAAATGCAGGGACGCCGAGAGCGACAGAAAGACGGCAAAGAAAAATAAGAAAACAGTATGGCCAGGACTGACTACATGAACATATCGTGTAAGTCAGATGCCTGATAGAAGTGCAACGCTATCAAGCGTCAGGGAATGGACACCATGACATGCATGGGAGCATAACGAGGCCACCCAACCTTGGAAGGAAGTGTGGCCAGACTGGATGAGCGGAAAGCGTCGCGCGGCGCGTCTGCAAGTGGCAGGACCTCGCGGCAGGTAATTAGGGTTGTCACAACAAGAGCGCAAGTGAACGGTCATTCATTGTGAGGCTCCACACTAGTACTTGCGCAGACTATCAATTCAAACGACCGCGTACAAGCCCTTGAGGACTTCTCGCTGCATGGCTTTGCCAGCTGTCGCAGCAGCAGCTGAGAGTATCACGCTCTGGACAGGTGGCTCATATGAGTAGTCAGATGTCCTCATGTGTCGTTAATTGATCGCCTTTTACGCTCTTGTGCACTTGATCTCCACTGCTTAGCAAGGCTGAGCAAGTCTGTGAACTTGGACAGCTTGTTCCTAATAGCGAGTCCCGAACTTGCAGGCCTGGATTCAGTCATGGTCCAAAAATAGGAACTAAACACGTCTCTTTCCCGGCCGATAGAGAGCACGGACTGTGCCCTTCTATTCACAGTCTCGACAATATCAGGTGACACTTGACAGTCAGATCATACATGGAGCCTGATTATCGTGCCACGTCGGAGCTGCTGGATACTAGGGTTGCAGTGCCCAGTGAGGATCAACCAACCACAAGGGATGATGCGGCAGGACTAAAAGCACCACCTAGACGTGGTTTGCGTCGCATGAAGTCTGCGATGCGCGGTCGAGAGCTGCCATTACTGGAGCTCAGTGTCCACTTCTTTTCATACAAAGCACTTCTACTCTCGTTAGCACTGATCTCCTACAAGGTGGGTGTCTACGACTCTTCATCTCGGCTGATAGATGATGGGCCAGTGCTAAACCACTGGGACTCGGTATACTTCACACACATTGGCTCAAAAGGCTATGTGTTTGAACAGGAGTTTGCGTTTGGGCCACTGACACCTTATTCATGCAGGTGGATACCACCAATTCTGCTCGGGACCTTGTGTCACTTTCTCGCAGTCATCATGTTCTACCGTGTCTCGCTGCAGACAACAGGCTCAGAGCGGGTCTCAAAGGTGGCCACCCTTCTACACATCATCAGTCCAGCAGGCATCTTTCTATGCACAGGATACACTGAAGCCATGTATGCCGCCTTGACCTTTTCAGCACTTTTCATCCTACATACCCATCCATACCTCTCAGCCGGCCTCTTCGGACTCAGCGGACTCACCCGCACGACCGGCATCATCAGCGCGCTCTACTTCCTCCCGAAACGCCCGGAACCACTGAGAATGCTCAAGACCGCGATATACGGCAGTATAGTGTGCCTGCCATGGCTGAGCACGCAGGCATATGCATACTACCTCTTCTGCCCCGGCCGTCCGTGGTGCACAAACTCTCCGCCATTCATCTACAGCTTCGTGCAGGATCACTACTGGAATGTCGGGTTCGGGCGGTACTTTACGCTCCCGAATGTGCCGCTTTTTGTGCTGTCGGCGCCCATGTACGTCCTGTGCTTCCTGAGCCTGGACTTTTCCCTGCTCAGCTTGCAACAAGGTCTGCTGACCTTCATCACCTTCACCACGGCACATGCACAAATCATCACGCGGATGAGTTCCGCATTCCCGCGCGTGTACTGGTACCTCGCCCAAAAACTCCTTCACGACGACGAGGCCCGCCGCCACCGCATCTGGCACCTCGTCGTCGTCTTCTTCGTCCTCTACGGCATGATACAGGCCGTTCTATTTGGAGCGTTTCTACCGCCCGCATGAGGTCATCAGCCAATTCGCCAACTTATTAGCGCTACGGTAGCTCTCTTGGAAACCATTTTCCACGTGCACGAATGGGGACAGATGAAAATGATCATTCAAAGGTATGGTAATACCAAGGATAATCTAATGACAAGAAATGTTTGTGTAGAATGGTACGTGCACATTTCAGACGATTCTATGCTTCGTATAAGTTATAGATGGAGCACGAATAAGATAGCTGCGACTGGTGCACAGGCAATTTGTGACCTACAACAGCTGAAAACGCGATCGTCGCGTAATTTGCCTTAGAAAAAGTCTTGCGGGAATGGCGTTTGGGAAAAGCAGGTCTCGATTGGCCGAGAGCCAATGATCGGTCGAGCTTCGACAGTCTAGAATTTACAGTTGGAACTTTCAAGAAATGACCTGCAGCTGGTTCCAGTGGGAAGATGTTCAGTGGGATGAATTCCAGGTCATTCCTGGTATACCGGTACGTGTAGAGTAGGATGATGCCAAGACTTGACTATGACATCTCCTCGTGCACCCAAAGCTGCGCTTGGCTCACTCCCCTCACTCCCTTGATTGTTGCTCTGCCACACCTGGAATCGCACCTGCCACTTCCCTGTGCTCTCTCTACAGAGACGAGATTGTTTTTGTGAATTCCTCCTTGTGCAACCATTCATTCTACAACAAGTAATCAAATACTAAGTATCAGATACCATTGAACCATGTCTCAACCACAAGCGCAACCAACCATGATGATGATGGCCGCCCAACCACAGGCACAACAGAAAGTCGACGTTGCGGAACGACAACAAGAACAACTACCCATGGGATTCCTGGCTCGTCTCCGTGGTGGTGCACACCCGATTGCAGAGTGTCTCGCCTGTTGCCTATGTTGTTGCGCCGCTGAGGATATCGCGTAAGTCTTGCCATTCTCCTTCGGCCCTTGCCGGCAGACTTTCTTTTCGTACGAGTTCACTGCTGACTAAATCTTCCTAGGGCATGTCTGTGTCTCGATACTATCTGCTGTTGTTGCTCAGAGGGTTGAGCAGTCTAATTGCCGACATGAACACTTTATGGGACTTTTCATGAAGTGCGGACGCCGAATTCGTAGTGCTGCCTGTAGTTATTGTTGACTTATCAATGCCCTTTTCTTTCTTAATTTAAAGAGCCGACCATGATGCCAAAGTGCTTCACCAATATGTGTAACCTTGAACACACCAGTACTTGGCCCTTGAACAGGCAGTATCGGGTAGCGAGCTCGAAGCCCATTCACCACTTCCGACCGGCATGCTGTGTGACACACTCTTTGAATGCCAAGAATTCCTTCTCGCAAATGCCCTTATTGACATCTTTAACGTTGGATACGATACACTGGCCATAAGCAGCGCCCTAGGACAATTCATTAGCATAGAAATGTGTCCATTCTCGCGAACGTGTCGTACCAGAGTGGAGCACTTTGCCATTGACGCCGCAAGGTTCGCCATTGGTTTCGTGGGTTTCTTTGCGATCGAGCTCATCCTTGACGATAAAATAACAAGCAATGTGATTCGTATCGTAGACTTCGCTGCTATACAAGGCTTTAATGAACAGCGCTGAGCAGCGCTGAGCAAGTGTACATGTCATGTCATGACGCTATAGCTACGCTGGAAAGTGCAGGTTTGGCAGAAAGCCACACCAACCGAGGGGAGCCCAGCAGGCGCGCAACACTTTCTCGTCTTCCTGGAGATGGCGGTACGCACTTTCAACTTTATTAGTGCTTCGTCTCATACACGAACATTAATAGGCTGCAGTGATTACGCGTTCGTCTGGATTACTGTAGATTTGCGCTTCCATTCTCTCGTGCCGTCGTATCTTTCTCAGGCACAGGGTCTTGGAAGAGTCATCTGAGAAGTAATCCAGATCTAGACAACTCGCGCGCACTTCTTTCTGCATGTCTATGGCTAGCAGTCTTGCTCGCAAGTATCAACTGGCCTTGAGGTAGCTGGCACAGTCGCCAATTTCTGCGTGTTGGGCAACAACAAACGAAACACGACAACTTGTTATCAGCGACTGAGGTTATCTGGCCTGTCCTCACATGCCGGCCGAAGTCAAACCAAAGGCCGTGGCTCGGGCAAAGAAGAGTACCGAGAAGCCCGGCGCGGGCGACTCTTTGTCCAAAGATGCACAGTTGGTGTACGACCAATGCCTTGTCAGCATGGCACCAGTCTCGACTGAAACGATCCAATCTTTCCTGCCCGATGGCAAGAATGACATTACTGCCGCCTTCAACACAATCAATCAGCTATTGTCTCGCCGCTTGTTGGAAGCGCTGCAACATAATGGCGAGCTGTTTTACAAGGCAATAACGCAGCATGAGGCGAAACGGATGGGTGGCATGGACGGCGACGAATCAATGGTGTATCAGTACATTAAATCATCCGGGAACGAGGGCATCTGGTCACGACACATCAAGGCTCGTACGAACCTCCATGCAACCGTCATCACACGAACACTCAAGTCACTCGAAGGTAAGAGTCTGGTCAAGTGTGTGAGGAGTGTGCAGAATCCGACACGGAAGATTTACATGCTCTATGACTTGGTGCCCAGCATCGAAGTATCTGGAGGTCCCTGGTTCACGGACTCGGAGCTCGACGTCGAGTTTGTGGGAAAGTTGAGCAATGCGATTGAGCGCTTCATCATTTCGAAATCGCGACCCAAGAACAAAGAGTACGAACGGATGTACCCTCCATCCCACACCGGCTTCCCCACGGCACAGGGTATACATGAGTGGTTGCGCGGCACCGGACTGACGGATGTCGACCTCGGAATCTCAGACATCTATGCGCTGCTGGACGTGCTGATCTACGACGGCAAGGTGGAGAAGCGCAGGGACGGCATCACGTACAAGAGCGTCTCGCCACTGATTGACGACGACCGGCCGACCGCCTTCACCGATATGCCGTGTGGCCAATGTCCCGTGTTTCACCTGTGTCAGGAAGGCGGTGTGGTGAGTCCGGAGGGGTGCGTCTACTGGGCAGACTGGCTCAGTCGGGCTCTGTAGTGAAAGATCGTTGAGCCAAATCTCATTCAACGAGGCACGGCCATGGCTTAGGACGAAAGGAATATCAAATGAATGAAGTAGCGGGCACAGCATAGCATAGCATGGCGAGAGCGAACGCATCAGACATTTCATATACAACCATTACGAACGAAATAAGAGAAGAAATGTATAAAGCCGCTGATGCAGACAAGAGACGAGCTTGACTCATCAGTGGCTTCACTGCGTGTTTTGTGCTGGGCATCGACCTTCAATTGAATCCGCGAATCCGCGTGGGTGCAGCAGCTCCCTTTCCGAATTGTTCGCCTCGTTTCCCTCGTGTTTGGCCTTTCTTCTGAGTCTGCTCTGGTCTGCTCCCCGAGGTTGAGCACCCGTCCGCGCATCCAAGGGTTGTGCCAGACGCTCTCAGACGCTCTCAGACTGTCTTGCTCTCGCCTACGCACATTCAATCAAGTCTCTCTCACACTTCTTAGCGCTTGACTATTCCAGTCAAAAGCATTTCGAATCCTCGAATCCCCTGCAAGGACTTAAGACACACAGAGTAACATCGTCCACGGGATATCATCATGAGCGCTGCAAACTACTACGGTTCCGAATCGACACCTGCAGCGCCGGCGCAGGCACACCAGCACGCTGCGGCGGGCGGTGGTGAGCGAGGTTTCGCTCCTCAGGGTCAGTACCCGCCACAGGGTCAGTATCCACAGCAAGGATACCCACAGCAAGGGTACCCACAGCAAGGGTACCCGCAGCAGGGATATCCCCAGCAAGGATACCCACAACAGGTGAGTCCTTCTATTGCAAGGGGGAACGTCGAGTGTGGCGAAGCGGGTTGGACTGACTGGTCTAGGGATACGGTCAACAGCCAATGTACGTTCAGCAGCAGCCAATGAGTATGTCTAATTCGTCTACCTTGTTCACGAAGCTAATGATTGTAGAGCAGAGCGGTGGTGGTGCAGCTGGTGCAGCCGGAGGTTGTTGTGCAGCGCTACTTTGTTGTTGCGCAGGTATGTTGTTCAACGCCAGACAGGCTGACAAGACAGAGAACAAGAGAATACTGACTCTGCATAGCTGAGGAGTGCCTCGAGTGCTGCTTGATTTGCTAAACTATCAAAGAGAAGAACTGTAGGTCACTCGCCCTTTCTGGCTGATTTGAGTGCTTCATGTTACTCATCAATCGAAGAGCGCCGTTGTCCCGTTCTTGTATGTGCGCCACGGGGGTCAATCTTGTACCATTCCTAGAAAATGATAATATGCTATTCTACAGTCCTTGCTGCTACTCTGTTGCTGCCCTGATACTAAGTCTGGTTGGGCAAAAGTCTATGATATGCTCTTCAATGGCGAAGAAATGGTGAATCGCCGAAAATAGCGCAACTCGAGCTGAAAGTGATTGAAATGATCGGCATCACCTTCCACACCGTTTTCTCCACTTCTCATCGTCATCATGATTTCCTTGACCTCTTTCACTCCATACATCAACTATACATTCGCTTACAAGGTTGATCATCACTAAAAGTTAGTCTAGGCTAGACATGATTTACGACATTCTCATATTGGGAGCGGGCTGGACCTCGACCTTCTTGATTCCACTGCTGGGTGAATCTAAATTGAAATGGGCAGCGACGAGCCGGACGGGCCGGGACTCGACCATTAAATGGACCTTTGATCCCGACGACAAGGACAAGGATAACAAGAATTACAAGTTATTACCGGACGCACACCACATTCTCATCACGTTTCCCGTGCTGGGAGCAGAAGCTGCCCGTCGCCTGGTGGACGGATACGCAGCAACGCACGACACTACTACTACTACTACTCCACGATGGATTATTCTGGGGTCCACGGGGATATACCAATCTATTCCGCAACACGACCTCTGGATCACGCGACACTCGCCTTATGATACGGACGATAAACGCGCCCAAGCCGAGGACGCCATCATGCGTCCCCCATCGTCGTCGTCGTCCTCCAGCGAGACGAAAAGTAGTGGCGAGGAGGGATCACAGAGAAGGGCGGAAGGAGGGGTGGTGTTGAATTTGAGCGGATTATGGGGCGGCACACGACAACCTCGCTCCTTCACCGACCGCATCTTCAAGAGCAAAAAAGACGTGCGGACGAAAGGATCGCTGCACATGGTTCATGGGCGCGACGTTGCGCGCGCGATTGTTGCCGTGATGGGGGACTGGCCGGGCGCTAGTCGGTGGATGATTACCGATGGATTCGTCTACGATTGGTGGTCCCTCCTCGCCGGATGGGGTACGCAGTCTCCATCTTCCTCCTCTCCTTTCACTACTACTATTACTACTAGTAGTACCGCTAATTCGACTACTTCGTCGTCGACGTCGACGTCGAGCATGGCGGTAGAAGGAAAAGACGACAAGGACGAATATGGCGGCGAAAAGGACGCAAAGGGCGACGTGCTGGATTGGGTCCGGGAATGTATGCGCGAACAAGACGTCCGCGCACTCCCGCGGTCGATGGAAATGCTAGGGCGATGTTATGACTCGCGCGAGTTTTGGGAAACTTTTAAATTGACGCCCGTCCGCGCTAGAATCTAGTCTCCTCATCCTTCGTCCGTCATCTATGCCGAATGTACACATATATATATATAGTGATTACTCCTCGTCAGAATCCTCGAGGATCGCTAGGGCAGCCGCCAATTTCCGAGTCTTGCGATCGCCGCCGCCGCCGCCGACGTCCGTCACGACACTCATGCGCGCCAACGCACTCTCCACGCGAGCCGCCATCACGAGCCAATCCTGGTGCTCATCTCTCCCCGTCTCCCCTTGCCCTCGTTCGTGCCGACCGTCGTCGCCGCCTTCGTCACGATCGAGGTTGGTATTGGGAGAAGGGAGAATGGTCGAGGTGCGATTCATACTTTGCGGCGTGTCGGGCGTCTCTTGTCGTCCTGTCGTGGCCGATACTGACGCCGACGCCGACGCCGAAACCGGACTTTGTCCCGAATGTTGCAGCGAGGAAGGGGAAGAGTGGGGCGGCGTATGGTACCCTTCGTGAATCCTGCCCGTCGACTTTTCCAGGCACTTACCTGATGTGGCAGTAATGGCAGTAGAAGTATGGGGCGTGAGGATGGGCAAGCTGGAGAATGGGGGGAGGATGGATTGGGATGAGTAAGGTCGGGGACTGAATGGTGCATCGACGCAGATCGGACTCATCCACGGCGTATTCTGCGCAGTACTCGACCTCGTCGTCGTAATCGTCTTTGTGGTAGCCGAGTCGTAGGAGCATGGTGGTTTGGGAAAGGCATCAATCACTTCGCTGTCGTGCCGGTAATAAGGCGACAAGTCGACGAGGACCTGACTCGGGCGTGCAGGGCGGCGTGGAGTCGTCGTCACCGTCGTCGTCGTTTCAATGGCACTGTCCAGTCCCCGAGCAATATTCATCCTCGACCGCAGTGCCGCGAGATCGTCCTTGAGTCGTTTCAATTCCACCGCCTTGCGTTCCCATTCGTCCCCGCCATTGCCATCACTTTCACTGCTTCTGCGATTCTCTGGTGCTAAAGTGCCGAAAATTGTCCGTGAGCCGGCACTCGTAATCGTGCTCGTGGTTGACAAGGACGACGCGCGACTCGTGTGATGTTGTGCACGAGCCATGGCCATGCGCGCCTTCAACAATCGCTCATCCATACCGTCCAACTGTCGCTTTGCCCGCTCAATCGCCCGTTCCGCGGCCAGTGAGAGCGAAAAGGGCGTCATGAGGTCCGCACGAGACATGTCGTAATCCATTTCCCGATCATCCACCATCATCCTCAGAGCCTATCGGGCCAAGTTGGTAAGCTCCAAGTGATTATTTACGCAATGAGCCCGGGCGTTACTTGATGCCAAGGGATAGTCTATAAAGGATGAAGCAGACAGAGTGACGAGACACAGACGAACGCAAGTGTTGAAGGATATGACTTGAAGAAGAGCAAAGAAGGCACGAGCAGAAGGGAAGCACAAAGCGCGGAGGAAACCTTGAGTACGGCTTGCCTGCAGCGGGCCGATCATGGTACAGAGTGGCTGCACATTCCTGCAATCTAATTGGCTGGAAGACATGATCAGCAGCCAGATCCGGGCGCAACGATCTCCAGCCACCGAATGCACGTGCACGCACTGATTTTCTCTCCTTCCGCTGATCAAGAATTTCGTGATCAACTCATCAATTTACTTGGTGATGGTCTTGTCCTTGTGCTTCTTCTCTTTCTAGCTCGTTTGCCGGTGCGGCGTAACATGTTGTCTCGTTTTATGTTTGTCTGTTATTGTACAGTCTAAGCGGCGTGACGATCGAGATATGCCTGCCATCCCGCTTGCTTGTACGCCATCGTCGTTGCGGCGACGTCCTTTGCGCCGTAGATGCCCCTGCCGACAATGATGATGTCTGCCGCTTTGCGCTGGATGGCGTCCTGCGGCGTCGCGTACTGCTGTCCCATCGCGTCGCCCGTGGAGGCGAGCGAGACGCCCGGCGTGAGGACGAGGTACTCGTCCGTGATGGTGTCTGGCCGCGACTGCGAGATGAAGCCCACCACAAAGTCACCGTGTGCGCCTGCCATCTCGATCGTCCGTCGCGCGTACTCCTCCGTGCACAAGTTGCCCGCGCTCGACATCTCCGCCAGCAGTAGCGCCCCTCTCGGCGCGCCGACCCCTGATGTCGCGGACTTGAGGCCCGCGAGGATGCCGGGACCAGGCACCGAGTGCACCGTCACCAAGTCTGCCCACTCCACGATCCGGTAAATGCCATTCCTGTACTGGTTCGCCACCGTGCTGCCGATATCGGCAAACTTGCGGTCCTCAAAAATCAGGAAATCGTAATCCTCCTTCAGTGCCAACAGGGCCGTGATGAGCGACGGCGTGAAGTCCGTCAAGATGTCAATGTGAAGCTTCAGCACGCAAATGTGTCGGCCGATCCGAGGCACGAGGTCCAGCAGCGCCGAGCTCGTCGTGACGTCCACCGCGACGCACAAATTCGTCTGCTTCCGCACCATGATCTCCAGCAGGCACCTTGTCAGGGGGTTCTGACATGCCCTGGCCCGCTCTTCATATGTGCGTCCCGCCATGACTCTTCCAGTCTCCTGTCACAATGAGAATTGTTTTATTTATGCGATTATCACAGCAGGCTATGGGCAGAGTCAGGTACAAGCTGATGCTTGTGTTTATGCTTCGTTGATTACTGATCCGGACTAGCAAAGGATCACAAAATTACGCAGAATTCGTAGTTTGTCTAGCAGCCCCATATCGTGCTCGGCTAATCTTCAGCTTGGAACAATTCATCTCATGCATATGGTGCAAGTGGTCAACACGAAACAACGAAAATATGCATGAATCGGTGCTCAACCCTGTCCACTCGATGCTATATTCATTATGCTACATCTGCCAGTATAATATACAATATAATCTATAACCCTTTTATGCTGCCAAAAGCTCATCATCCACCGGCACGTTGTCATGGAAATCCTTTCCTTCGATCGTCTCGGCGATGTACCCGGCGCGGATGACATAGTCACCAAAGTGCTCGCCATCCTTGCGCTTCACAGCATACTCCTTGATCATTGGACGAAGAATACTGAGAATGTCACCCTCCTGCTGAGAGGCACGGTAGAGCTTGTTCAGCCTCTGTCCGTGGTAGCCTCCTCCGAGATAGAGGTTGTACGTGCCAGCAGCCTTGCCGACAAGGGCAATTTCTGCAACCCATGGTCGAGCACAACCATTAGGACATCCAGTCATTCTCATCACAATTGACTCCTTCTCGAGCCCTGCCTCGATGATAGTCTCCTCGAGTTTCGAGACCAATAACGGAAGGTATCTCTCTGACTCTGCCATGGCCAATCCACAGGTTGGGAAAGCGACACAGGCCGAGGAGGACAATCTCAGGGAGGTGAATTGGAGATTGTCGAGCTTGTACTTGGCCAAGAGGTCCTTGACTTCGTCAAGCTGAGAGTCATCAATGTTCGATATGATCAGGTGCTGGTTGGGCGTCAATCGGAACTCAGCACCCTCGTCAAGCATCTTGGCAATGGCACGGAGACCGGTCTTCATCTGGAAGTCTGGCGTATCCTCCACACGTCCGTTCTCGACAAAGATTCCGAAATGATTTTTGCCATTCTCGCCCTTCTGCCAACCAAACTCATCAATGTTCTTCTCGAAGAAGTATGGTTTGGCATCGGGAAGAGCATAGCCAATGTACTTCTCCACGAATTCGCGGAAGAATGGCACACCGTAATCATCCACGGTGTACTTTAGTCGTGCGTGCTTTCGCTCCTTGCGATCACCGTGGTCTCTCTGACAAATCATGATGGCTTCTGCAACCTTATTGACTTGCTCAGGTTTGCAGAATGCCATCACTGTTCCAAGTCTAGGGTAGGTCTTCTTGTTGTTGTGGGTTGTACCCATACCTCCTCCGATCGAGACGTTGAAACCGGCAAGGTCGCCAGACTCATCTCGAATGGCGATGAAGCCGACGTCGTTAGTGAAGACATCGACGTCATTTGTAGGTGGGACAGCAACAGCAATCTTGAACTTTCGTGGCAGATACGTGGGTCCGTACAATGGCTCGGTATCCTTGACAGCATCTCCGGCTACCAAAGACTTGGATCCATCCTCATCGGTCAACCATATTTCGTGATAAGCTGTGGTGTTTGGAAGGAGATGATCACTCACACCCTTGGCTGTGTTGTAAACCTTGGTGTGGAACTCCGAGAGCGAAGGAATAGTCGAGCACATCACATTTCGATTGACGTCTCCACAAGCGGCGATCGTTGTGATCATAGCCTTGTTGATCTCGGCAATGGTCTTCTTCAAGTTGTGTTTGAGGACTCCATGGAACTGGAAGGTTTGTCTTGTGGTAAGCTTGAAGGTATGGTTTCCATAGGCGTCAGAGATGGTGTCCATTTGCTCCCACTGGGACGGCGTGGCAACACCAGCGGCGAGTCGGGCTCGGATCATGAAGGAATATGCCGGCTCGAGACCATCGGCCTTTCGCTGCTCTCGGATATCTCGGTCATCCTGCATATAAGTGCCATGGAACTTTGTAAGAAGTGCGTCATCAGCAGAGATGGCACCTGTGGACTTGTCGGCAAGACCAGCAACGATACCTCCTCGCAAGAAATTGGATTCGACCTTGACATCTTCTGGAGTTCGAGCTTTGGGCTCGTCGACAACGACGTCCATGTGATCGACTCCGAGAGCTTTCCAAAGTTCTGGCTCCCATGCTTGGTAACCAGTTTCGTATCCATCAGGATCCTGGTCATCACCCATGCCGAGCGTGATGTCGACCATGGCCTCGGCACCGAGAGTGATCAATCGAGCATGCAAGTCCTTACCGGGCTTGTTGTAGTAATGCTTGTCAGCCGCGCGTGGCCAATAGTGCGAATCACCCATGGCGAAGACGGCGAATTTAGAGTTCTTCAAGTCAAGCTCCATGGAGTTCTTGACCGTGTCCCAGAATGAGCGGCCGTTCTGTGGGAACTCTCCTTGACCAGCAGTTGCAGTGATGAGGACAACGTTGGGTTCTTTTGCAAGGTCCTCAGTCGGATAATCGTCCATTGACAAAACCTTTGCCTTGAGGTTTCTTGCCTTTGCACGACGCTGCAGCCTCTTGGCGACATTCGCAGCATTACCACCGTCAGAAGCGTAAAGGATAGTGAGAGGTGCTCCCGAAAGACCCTCTAGCATTGCGTCAAAGGCTTGCTTGGCCTTGCGCTTCTGCTGTTGCCTGACTTCAGTACCATAAGACTGTTCCAAGGACGCAGCGAATCGGGGATTCTTGGCAGCCAGTTGAGACAGATGGTTCTCGCGCTTGAGGAAGTCCTTCAGTTCGACTCGCAATCGCTCAGAATCCATCTGGAACTTTGAATCGCCAGCAGCATCCCCGACGCTTGGAGTATATCTGTAGAGTGGCCAGTAGCCAGACTCGACAGCGTTCTTGGTCTCCTGCAACACGGTTACGGGAGTATCGTCTTCCTTCTCATATGGAAGATAAGCGAGGACAATCGAAGGTCCGTCAAACTTGTCAGCCTCCATCATGGCAGATAGTACTTGGGTGTAGGATGAATATACAGCCACAGAAGCGACATATGCGTTGCCAAAGTTCATCGCGTAAAGACCAATGTCCTTCTTACGCTGACTCGACGTCTTTGCATCTCTCTGAGAATAGGGCGTAGAATCGATAATGAGCATATTGGCATTTATGCCAGTGGCGAGCAAGTGGTGCACTCCACTGTTGCCCAAATCATATGCCCAAGCATCGGAGCCCACGATCCAGTCTGAATCTTTGGTGAAGAGACCCTTTGATGCCAATAGCTCCTTGGCTTCTTCTGATGCATCTTTCTCAAGAGCAGCAATGGCTGCAGCGGCCGATTTTACAGATTCTTCCTTGTTGTCGGCGTAGACGGACCACTTGTCAAGTGCCTCTCGTGTCTCCTTAGCCAAGGACTGGTCCTTGAGTGTGGCAGACACCTGCTTGACAAAGATATCCCGATTTTCGTTCCTGGCTAGAAGTGAGCCGAGAGCAAATTCCGGATTGTTGAGTATTGCGGCGGGCAGAGTAGAGCCTTGCTTTGCTTTGTTGGCAATGTTGAGACGGGATGAAAAGAGTTGGTTCAGAATCTTGTCGTATGCCGATTCCAATGACGGAACACTGACAGCAATGCTATTTGGAGAGACAAAGTCTTTGCCGATGAGCAGATTTTGCAGAGGTGACTCGGCTTGCAGGTTTTGGACGATACCTCGCAATGCTTGCGAAATGGTGTCGGCATTGTTGTAGCCGAGGTGACCAGCTACCAATTTGGGGCTTGACAAGGTGCCGTTGTAGGATGCAAGAACATCCATGAACAGAGCGCCCCACTTCGTAGTTTTCGAATGGATTTGTTCCAGAACTGCTAGTCGTTCGACGCTTGCTGGAATGGCTGCAAGCAGGTCCTTGGTACTCCAAGGTCTGTATACACGAACAGTGACGAACCCGGTTGTAGCATTTTCGGAGGCCAATTGGGCACGGAAAAGTGCAGCATTCGAACCGAGCAGAATAATAGCCGCTTTGGCGTTCGACGGCCCAGAGTAATCAAAGGCCGAATATGATCGACCAGTGCTCTTCTGCAATGACGAGAATGATTCTGAGACTAGGAAAAGGACGTCAGCAGAAGTCTTGATCGGCACTGCAGCCTCTACGTCTTTCCCCTCTGCATCCTTCGTCAACGTGGTTCGCTTCGCCGGTGCGTCGTTGAGGTAGATGTTGTTGGCCTCTGCCTTTGCCGAACGCGCAGTGATAGCCAAGTCAGACGTGATTATCGACTCCAAGAAGGCACGACTCTCGACCGCAATCTCGCCATGCAACGATGACTCGTAAAATACAATTGAAGCCTTTCCAGACTCAAGAGAGACAGCTCGTGCAACCACGGCAAGGTCCTGAGCTTCCTGTACCGATACTGCCTGGTAGATGGTCAGGCCAGTCGAACGAATAGAAGTGATCTCAGCATAGTCGGAGTGTGAGGCGTGTGAGAGGTCGACGAAGATCGTGATGGGTCGGTTAGCTAAGCGGTAGAGATGTGGCACTGCCTGCAAGAGCGTAGACGAAGAAGTGACCACGGAAGCCAATTTACCATTGGCTGATTGTTCCAGCACGGCGAGGAACGGATCCGCATTGGAACGCAGGACCTTGACTTCTGGTTGCTCAGAACCATAGGCGGTAGTTGCCTTTTGTGCACTCAGATCTTTCAGTGCATTCGAGTATGCATTTGCCTCTTTGAATGAAGTCTGCACAGAGTATACAGTGTCAGACGTGAGGTAAGCAATTCTTGCCACTAAAGAAAGATGTCAGCAATGTTCGTTGAGCAGCTGCAGGACATGACATACCTGCTTCCTCGGCAGATCGAACCATAGTCGAAGATGCCATAGTCGATAGTACTCGGTGAGAGGTCCTACTCCTCCTTATTGGGCAACTGTGTGAAAGTCGCCGAGTATCTGTCTGAACAGCAGCCTGGAGAAAAAAAGGACGCTGCCGACGAGAAAGGAAGGGAAGGGGAAGGAGATATAAAAGAAGAAGTTGGTGAGGAACGAAAGGTGCAAGTGAGCACAATATTTATGGGAGCGAATGGGAGACGAGATGATGGGAAGGCAAAGGGCGAAAGGCCCGCTTCAGGCGGCAGAGGCAAACACAAATTTTGTGTGGCCGCTGTGTGAGGGTGCAATCACGCAATGCTTCTCACCTCATCAGCTGCAGCTGCGCGCGCAATTGATCATATGCATGAGCTTGCTGACTAGATTGCACGTGCTCACTCGGCGGTTTTTCTCTTTTTTCCTTCTGGCGGGAAGCTCGGGTACAGCCGCCTTGTCTACCCGAGATTTCTCCACCTGGGCAGTCATTCATTGATTCCTCTTGCAATTGGATTTGCCCGACAACTGTATAGTACTAGTGTCAAGGCCTGTAGTACACAATAAGAATTGCACTGACACAAGCTCGCACATTTCGTGGGTCTCTCATATGCATCCATCAACCAATCTGTATTTTTTTCCTATGCAAGGCAGCAGCCACCGGCCGACACGGTCGTGCAGCGATTGGACTATGTACAATTGTCTCTCGGATGGGGCAATCATCAATGCGTTATTCGTCATTATGTTTTGGTGCACCACACCTACAGCGAGGTCTTGTGTTCGGCTCTGCCTCGTGCTTGCGTTGATTCTACCTCTGCGTCCATTCTATCATTCCTCATAGTTCGGGTTCTTCTTCACAATGACGACTCCTTCAAGGACAGTCGTTCGTGGGGTCCACTCCTCCGTGGCAAGCTCCGCACGTTGTTCAAAGTTGAGCAGGACGGGCGTGGTCTGTGTCACCCAACCCGTAATCTTCCGCGGTTTGCCAGGACCGAACGAGTCCACGGCCTGTCCCACACGGACCGAGACAGGTACCGGCTCACCATCTTCTCCAATGGTGATCAGCATTCTCGGGTGCAAGGCTGGTATGAGGTAGTACAGCATCCAGTGGCTGTTGTCGAGTACGAACGATTTCGAATCCAGGAGAGCCACAATGACAGCCATGAGCCCAGCCAGCGCAGTCCGTGAAAAGATTGATCGATCTCCATGGAAAGGGTTGATTGACATCGTACCCTTGCCAGCATGAAGCAACCCTTGTGCTATGCGAACCATGAAAAGACAATTCTGCTCTCGCGAGTAATAACTGGCCAGACCTCGGAGTAATTGCGCCAGTCGCGCATTGTTCGTTCCTGCGCCGACCATACCCATGGCAAATATTGCGTTAGTGGCAACATCTAGATCACTATCGTGGGAGTAGCGCGAAAGTGTCTCAAACACTTTCATCTGAGGATTTGATGCGCTCAGGAGACCAAGTGCCAACGGGACAGATTTTCTAATGATCGGATCACTGTAGTGCATCAAATGACCGAATTGGCGCAAAGCCATCTCGGTACCCACGTCTTCGCCCATGGCAATCATTGCAATACCAATTGTGGCAAATGCCTGGAACATATCGTCAGGTTTACTGCCTTCTTCAACAGTCAAGTGATCTGCTGTCAGGTGTAGCATATGTTGAACTTTGAGCACATTTCCGGTACCTGCATATGCCAGAATGTCAACCAAGACTTCAGCATGCTTCGCGATCGGATTATCGATCGCTTTGAGAGTTTCCAACGCAGCATCAGCCTCTTCTTGTTTGCCGACAAACAGAAACGCTAGTCCAAGGACCATGAATCTCGTCCACTTATCATTCAATTGTGATTCGTCCCTTTCCATAAGAGTCTGTAAAATAGTGCTTGTGATTTCGCCATTACAAGACCCGGCAAAGATGAATCCCAGACTCAAGGCTGCGATCGCACTCGTTTCCATACCGAGGTCAGAGTCACCAACGATTTCAGATAAAGTCTCCTGTAAGTCCTCGCGCTGAGAGCCAGCATACGCGAAGCCAAGTCCAATGATAGCGTTTGTCCTCAGTTTCTGACTACTGCTTGTGAGATATTCAGATAGTAGTGCGATAGCTGGATCTGCATCGTGATGCACGCCATTATTAAGGATACCCACACCAAGCAGGGCTCCAGCCTTGATGTGTTCCTCCTCAGAGTATAGATACTTGTCGATTTGTGAGAGTCCATTGTCCACATCCCACAAATTCAATAGTCCGATTGACGCCGTGGCCGATGTTTGTCCTTCAGCCTTATTCTTGTATATCCAACTTGACTTCTCTTCCTCAGTCATGATGAGCTTGTCGGCCCCGTAGCCTGCGTTCACAAAAGCATTCACGAAAGTCGACGCCAAATTCTGCTTTGCTGAGTCTACTGCCGGGGCGCCGAAAACTGACTTGGTAGGTTCGAGATGAGATTTGTATATATCTTCAGGTACGCGAGGATCGGTCAAGCTTAAATCAGTTATGGCAGCCTTAAAGTACTCACTTAATCGAGCATTCCGAAGGGCTTCATCAATAGGAGCCTTTTCCGGGTCGTCTTCCGACATCCAGATAGATTGACGAGCAAGAAGGAACCCAAGCTGTTTTTTTGTGTGCGCGTCTTCCTCCTCATCGATGGTCTCCTGAATCAAAACATGGTCGTCTAGTCGGATCGCCAGCAACATTGCAGAAGCAGATTGATGATGCTTTCTATAAATCAGATGCGCAGTTCTGAGGAACGCTAGATCGTCCGGAGGCGGTAGCAGACTGACACACGACACAATATACAGACATACTTTGCTGTAGGTTTCTTGGTCTACCATGTTAACCAATTCTTCAATGGCTTCCATTTCAAGCAATAGGTCGACAGCATCTGCTTCAGCATTGTGACTGAGAAAGAATGGTACTATGGTACGTGCCAGTGTCATGAGGTCTTCTACGGATTCGTCCTTTTCGATTCGATCAGCTCGTTCTTCGCCAATTTCCGTTGCCAAGTGCCGAATGTACTCGTGTCCCCAGGAGGCGGGATCGTCTCGTGCGGACAAGAGTCGATATCGCAGGGAGTCTCGTTTGTCATCAGCATATGTCATAGCCAGGACAGATAGTATATCGCCCATGCTGTCTTTGACTGTTGAAGCAGGCCACGAATCATATACTGTTTGCAAATCATGGTAGTGAGATCTCAGAAATTTAAGCCTGAATGTGTCAGTGGCACGAAGTCCTGCAGTTCATATGGTGCTCACGGCTTCGGTACTGCAGTCATCGAGGAAGTCGAGGTCCTTATGAATGTCCCCAATTGATCTATCACAGACTGATAGAGTTCTTCTTGTGGATCCTTTAGGCGCTGTACCAACATCTCAAGATCAGTCTTCAACTGTTGATCCTCCTCGCTCAGTTCTGCCTCATCCTTGCCTTTGCCCTTGACCTTGTTGTTCGCTTCGGACTTTTTGCCATTGCTATCTTTCGATGGCTCCAGCTTCTCTGCCGACACAGCCATAGTCCACAGTCGATGCTAGACGTGTCCGACGAGTGAGAAAATGATTCGATGTCTCGAATTAGATGGGACAAGATCTTGAAGCTTGATGAGGAAGAGGCGGCAATTACGAAGAGCTGACTTGTAGCTTAAGCTTGTGCTAAAGGTGCAACCGAGCGTCGCGTCGCATCCCTCCGTCTTCCCAAAGTTCACCCTGAGCTCCGAAATATGAATATTGGCGTTCTCCATAATCACAATGTGGCCACGAGTTATGGTTCTACTAAAATCATGATCATCGTACTGTCATATACGCGCGCCTGCAATTGATGTACTCTTTAGCTCGCCGCCCTGACACGGGTGAGCGCTTCAGGAGTTATTCGTGACTTGGACCCTCTCGTGTGGCTCGCTTGCGTGCTATCAAAGGTCTATGGATGATCTAGAAGAGCTCGAAAAGCTTAGTTTGATATCGAAAGTCACACAAGAACTGGCGAATCATGTCGGAATCCATGAGAAGGTTCTTGCGGAATACATCATCAATCAGCATGAGGAGTCTACAGACTTTGCAGATTTCAAAGCTCGCATCGGAGATGACTTTCCCAATGCCTTTGTCGAGACTATTGATAGATTCATCTTGACCATGCATCCTAAACATCTCAAAAGGAGGCAAAGCTCGAGTACTGTTACGAAAGAGCTTGCCAGCACAGAGACAGATACTAGAAGTCGAATTTTCAAAGGCCTTTGTCTACCAGACAAAATAGTGGATTACGATGAGGATACACCAGTCATAGATGAGGACTTAGGGCAAACTCTGGCTCAACTCGAAGCATTAGCCGACAACGGCGTAGTGTCTAGACGAAAGAGACGCCGGAGTACTACGATTAGTCGAGATTCAGAGGAAGAAATGCATCGCACGAGCCGGCGCACTACGAAACCTGTTCAGAACTCTTCCTCACCAACAACGTCCCCGCGAATTTCACATCACGAGGACAACACACGATCACGAAGCCGACGACATGCCTCACCCGATTCGAACAAGACTAGAGCCAGACACTCTAGTGGCGCTCAAGCTCCGCTAGACACAAGTCCCGTCTTGTTCCGCGTCTATACCGGTCGCATCTCGAACATCAAAGACTTCGGAGCCTTTGTGTCACTTGATAACATGAATCGTGATGGCCTAGTCCATGTTTCTAATATTCAAAGTAATGGAAGAGTCAACCATCCTGCCGACTTGTTGGGACGGGGTCAGATGGTGCACGTCAAAGTCATAAAACTAGATGGATCACGAATCAGTCTATCTATGAAAGATGTCGACCAGAGCAGTGGCCAGGATCTCAATCCCAATCAACAGCTCACTGCGGAACTTGCCTTGAGTAAGTCGAATGGTTCGAGAAAACCAGTCCCTGTTATCGAAGATGATGAGCACAGCAACGGCAAATATCGCATGAGCGCTCACAAGCGCCTCACATCACCGGAACGATGGGAAATCAAACAATTGATAGCATCCGGGGTGGTTCCAGCCTCGCAGTATCCTGACATTGACGACGAGTACAACATGCATATCAATGGAGAAGTCGAGTCGGATGCTGATGAGGAGTTTGATGTAGAAATTCGAGAAGAAGAGCCTCCATTCTTGAAAGGACAGACTCGACAATCCCTGGAATTGTCCCCTATCAGGGTCATTAAAGCGCCGGATGGTTCTATGAATCGTGCTGCTATGTCTGGTGGACAATTAGCGAAAGACAGACGGGAACAGAAAGAGCAGTCGTTGAGAGAGCAAGCACAGGCCAAGGCGCATCCAGATGCTGATGGTCAAATTGCTAATGCTGAGCCACAATCTTCGAGCTTTCCTACTCGTCTCATCAAAGACCGTCAAGGGGGTATTTCTTCACCACAATCGAACACGAACAAGCTTGAATGGAGGGAGGCCACAAACCCCAAAAATGCACCTGTAGGTCGAAGCACTACCATGTCTATACAGCAACAACGGGAGTCTTTGCCTGTCTATGCGCTCCGAGCGCCATTTATTAGAGCAATCACTGAGAATCAGTTGTTGATTGTCGTGGGTGAAACAGGCTCAGGCAAGACAACTCAATTGACACAATATCTCGCAGAGGAGGGCTTTACCCACAACGGTAAGATAGCTTGCACTCAGCCACGCCGGGTTGCAGCGATGTCAGTGGCAAAACGAGTATCTGAAGAAGTTGGCTGTCGGCTGGGTCAGGAGGTCGGCTACACTATTCGATTCGAGGATTGCACGTCAACAGCCACAAAAATCAAATATTGTACAGACGGCATGTTACAAAGGGAATGTCTTCTTGACCCTGATCTCAAACAGTACTCTGTCATAATCTTGGACGAAGCCCATGAGCGTACCATCGCAACAGATGTTCTCTTTGGTCTACTCAAGAAGAGTCTGAAAAGAAGACCCGATTTAAAGCTGATTGTCACATCGGCGACCCTTGATTCCGAAAAGTTCTCACACTATTTCTTCGACTGTCCCATCTTCACAATACCCGGCAGAACATTCCCGGTCGAGGTACTTCATACGAAGGAGCCCGAGAGCGATTACTTAGAGGCAGCTTTAATGGCAGTCATGCAGATTCACCTGTCTGAACCTCCAGGAGATATCCTGTTGTTTCTGACAGGTCAAGAGGAAATCGACACCTCTTGCGAAGTTCTGTACGAGAGAATGAAGGCTCTGGGTCCTTCAGTGCCTGAATTGCTAATATTGCCGATATATTCCTCGCTGCCCAGTGAGACGCAAGCAAGAGTATTCGAGCCTGCACCTCCAGGTAGTCGTAAGGTCGTGATCGCAACGAATATTGCTGAAACAAGTATCACCATAGATGGCATTTACTATGTCATCGATCCCGGATTTGTTAAACAAAATGCATATGATCCAAAATTGGGCATGGATTCACTTATAGTCACGCCTATCTCACAAGCACAAGCCCGTCAACGTTCAGGTAGAGCTGGACGTACTGGACCGGGAAAGTGTTACCGACTATACACGGAAGCTGCATACAGGAATGAGATGCTTCCAAATAGTGTGCCAGAGATACAAAGGCAAAATTTGTCACTAACAATCTTGATGCTCAAAGCTATGGGTATCAATGATCTGATCAGATTCGATTTCATGGATCCACCACCCACACAAACACTTCTGACAGCTTTGGAACAACTGTATACTCTCGGAGCTCTCGACAACGAAGGACTGCTCACGAGAATGGGCCGAAAGATGGCAGATTTCCCAATGGAACCATATCTGGCCAAGGTCCTCCTCGCTTCAGTCGATATGGGATGCTCGGAAGAGGTCCTCACCATCATTGCTATGCTATCGACCGGCGGTTCGGTCTTCTACCGTCCCAAGGACAAACAAAAGGCGGCCGACGATAAGAAGAAGAAATTCAACCAACCTGAGGGTGATCATCTGACTTTGTTAACGGTCTATAATGCCTGGAAATCAGCAGGCTACTCGAAATCATGGTGCCAGGAGAATTACATCAACGGGCGGGGAATGAAGCGGGCTCAAGATATCAGGAATCAATTGGAGGGCATCATGGATCGCTACAAACATCAAATAGTGTCATCCGGTCGCAATTACAACAAGGTTCGAAGAGCCCTGATCTCCGGCTTCTTCACTCATGCAGCTAAGAAGGATCCGCAAGAAGGCTACAAGACCGTGGTTGAGGGAACACCTGTCTACATTCATCCTTCTTCCGCGCTCTTTGGCAAGCCCACCGAGTGGGTCATTTATCACGAATTGATTGCGACCACGAAAGAATACATGCATTGTATCACGGCAATCGAGCCAAAGTGGCTGCCGGAGCTAGCACCAGCCTTTTTCAAAACGGCGGATGCCAATAAAGTAAGCAAAGCCAAGGCAAGGGATAAGATTGTGCCGTTGCACGACAGGTTCGCGGAGAAGGATGACTGGCGAATATCGAAACAGCGAAAGATGGATCGTGGCGGACAAGGCAATACCTTTTGATAAGGCCAATGCTTTCGAGATTCGTGTATATATTTTGCTATAGACATATTACATATCATATCACAGCATAGCATAGCATTAGCGACGCATCTCCGCTGAGCATGATGTTCGTAAAGGCACTTCAAGCTTGCACGAGTGCATCATCATCTGAAGTGATTTGTATTGCTCATAAATATTCATTTCGTGCCACTGCCTCTGCTGATTAAACACACATATGTAACAATCCATACGACCTAGCAACGGCGCCCTATCTCGTGATTGCGCAGAAACCATTTGCTCATCGTGACGAGCTGTGGAACCGTATGTCGACACACAATTCCATCAATACCGCTAGCAATGCTCCGGGCAATCTAGTGGTCTTGCCTCACGACACCACACAACATCCACTCTTCTTGTCTTGTTTCGTGCCACTGGGCTCTGCGATACTGTCGGGTTTGACGCTGACGTGCATGATGACCCGATCACTTTCGCCCGCCAAGTCATGGAGTGCTTGCGTGTCCAACAACATTTTCCCCGCGTGAATCAGCCGGATCTGGGCGGGACTGTTCGGTGGTGTACCGCCAAAGTCGTGCGGCCAAGACTGAATAAGCGACGACTTGGTGGTGAGTATTGTTTGATTGGCGTCACATGTCAGCACTGTGCGTAGACCAGTCTGAAGCAGGAGCGTCAAGTCTATCTGTCGTGTACTATTTTGTGGGGTCTCCTGCTGCTGTGCCGAACCATCGAATTCGTTTATTGTCATACAGTATACAATAGCGCTTTATTCGTGTGATTATGGCGTATCAATGCTTGATTACAGGAAGGTGACTGAGTTTCTGATGCTTATCGACCGCTGCTTAGCCAAGATTGGAAACGCAGCTGGTATCAGGCTCTTCTGCTGATGCAGGCAAAGTGTCCCACCGTGCACGTCAACGATTTACCGAACTGGCGAGCGGTGGCGGCACCAGCGGCGGACGGAGGCATCCAATGAAATCATCGTTCGCTAGTGGATCTGATATCGTACTTGATCGTTCTTTACCAGTCTCGATAGAGTTGAGTACGAGCTTACACGAACATTCCCTACAAGTTACCAGTATAGTAGCAAAAGTCGTGTCGCAGTGCACAGAAGGCCTCTTAACTATATATCAAAGCAGTCTCTACAGCAAACCGGTCACGAAATGGCATATCTAAAGGTTACACTCATGCGATCAGGTAACTTGACACAACGTGACCCGTCATCCGCAGAGGACTAATCGTGATAGCGATTGGTCTGCCGAAGAAGACAAATTTAGTCCTTGCTTCACTCGGTTTGCGCAAACGAATGCAATCAGTCTTCCACACGGTCTCCCCGCAGACGGCAGGAATGGTGCTCAAGGTCAAGGAACTCGTGCGTGTCGAAGAGGTCGCGGAGCGAAAGACCATACAGCAGCTTCGACAGGAACGTCGGCCGAGTCCTGGGTTTACTGTGGAGGGCAATCTGCTCAAGCCATAAGCTATTTCACCATGAACTTTACAGTCGGCATATCACGGATACACCGCTTTCCGCTCCGTACTTGTCCATGAGGTCTACTTCGACTCAAATGACCTAAGTGACCTCGACCCAGCGATACTCGGATGTTCTTTGCACAAGACCCATTCTTTACACGACGGAGGGCCGATCGTGCTTCCCTCGAACTTATCGGGTCATTGATGCATTACAATACAAATTAAATTTTGCGATTTGCAGAACTACGCAGCTCGAGAGATGGTATAGCACAGCAATACGCTATGCAAAAAGCATAGATCAGCACAACATGCAAACAAATTGTAGCACAATTATGTGTATTTGCATGGTGACACCTAGGCCCAAGTCCTTCCATCAGGAAACAAGAGGACCAGACTTCGGCTATGTACATAGATGCTAGGACAAGTGTACATGAATGGTAACAACTCAATCACAGCAGATCCCATGCTTCGTCGTTCATCAATCATGGCCCTCATTGCTCGGTGTATGTCCAAGTAATGCACAGGTCACGATGGGATCATAATCCTGGGCGGTTGAGCTGCCTTGCAGCATATTGACCTGTGCTCACGAGACGACACTGCTAGTGAGCCTCGCTAAATCATATGAAAGGGCGGATTCTGTGAAGGAAGCGTGTTTGAGACTCTTGAAGTCTGTACGGTACGTCGATCGCAAACTCTCTGACTGGGATCGACATACTGTATTGGCCTCTAAATGATAATATCAGGCCCACAATAAAGGACAAAGTTGATACAAATTAGTAATGTATCCGCAAGAGACGCTTCACATCTGGACTCACGCTAAGGCATCTCTACAATTTTAAGATTCCAAGGCAAGACTGCTGATGCCTTGCTTTGACACAGTATGGTTAGTATCATGCGTACCATCTTCATGATCTGGTGCCAAATAAGCTATCACATCTATGTTGTCAAATCACAACCTACCAAAGGAGAGCACTCATTACAGCTCGCCGAGCATTTTCTGTACAAAAATCTTGATACGAAACTGAAATTCGAGTTTGTTACCGAATACTCAGCGGATAACTTTATCTACCGCCATGCGCCCGAAAACAAAGCAGAGGGATCGCAGTTTGAGCGAACAGAAGCAGGAGCTTCTGCTTCTGCATCGCACGAGAGCTTGCAGTATGATGGGATCGGCGCTGAGTCAGGACGAGCTGGCTATAATGATGACAAACACTATTTGCATTCTGCATTGCACGGTCGACAACCAAATCGTCTACAGAACCCCAGATTCCATCACGACTTGAGCTTTGCGTATCATTTTGAATGCGAGCATTCAGGCGGACTGGAACAGGATTTTGCACTGCGTGCTGTCTACTATGGTTATGCATCTGCAAACTACAAGATCGTCTTCCGGAATCGAGGCAATGTGGGTAGCACAGCTCCGGTGCGATTCGGAGCATATACAAGGAGGTACCGGTTTCCGGTCGACTTTTACTCATCATTCGAATCTCACTTTTGCCACGCCTGGGGTACTGCTATATGTTCATATAAGTTCTCTGGCTCCATCGAGGGGATTTTGAATGCAGAAACCCTGTCGTTCGTCATTGTCACCGGTCATGATAACGAAGAGACGCGGCCGAAGGTTTTTGAAAATTGCGTCAAGATCTACACGCGTGGTATTTGTCCGGCGCTTACAGTACATCAGCGCGAGTGCGTCATACATGCAATCACTTTCGGAACGGATGAGAGTTGAGAGCAACGGAATGTCAAGCAACACGAGTAATTTCACTAAAGGGTTTTTCGGCGTACATGTGAAGCTGTCGAGATTCTCATGCACTAACACAAGTTCAATATCAGCTATGTTGGCGTTCTCGAGCAGAAGTACCGAAGGGGCAGTACAGATCTATGGAATATGCAATTGCGAATTTCAGAGGTTTGAGCTGTGGTTGCCCTTGTTTGATTTATATATTGTCGTGACTAGGTCATTTGTGGTTCTGCCTTCATGTTCGGGATCTAATGCAGAGCGGGATATCTACGAGCTCGATTCGGTCAGAATGCCTATTTCGCTGTCAAGCTCGTAATAGTTCATTGTTTTACTTCATATAAGATCGACATCATATCAAGAATTATACAAACATCCGGATTCGCACTTTCCCAAATGGAGTTGTCGAACACAAATTGTGTATGAAAAGAAGCTGAATGGCGACAACACACTTTGCAGCTGTCCAGCATAAACCGAACGAGATTGTCTTCTGCTTCTTCTTCCTCCCTTGGTCATTCACAACAAGCCTACAAAGCCGCGATGGAAGCTCGGAACTGAATCGGACAATTAAGCATTTGCAGATGAGGTGGCATACATTCATGGTCTGGTGCTACGTAGGCAGCAACTTACATGTGGTACCAACACACGCCGTCGTCAAATTGCCGTCGTCACAACTCTCCGAGCACATTTGGCATCGCTTTGCAGACGGCGCCGCTCAATCTAGACAGAATCGTGCGCAATCTGTGCTTGACGATGACGAACTGCACTCTAGCTTACAGATTCGGCAGCCGGGGCACAATCAGAGGCCCAAACACTTTTCAGACTTGAATTTTGTTTATCATTTCCGTTACCCGCATTCAGGAGCACAACAAGCACCATTCGGGATGCGTGCTGCTTACCATGGGCGGACCAATATCAACTACCATGTAGCTCTCCATGCCCGCGGCAATATAGGTCAAACGGCCACAGTCACGTTCAACAGACGTGAACAATTCAATGCCTTTCCAGTGGACTTCTATTCATCTTTTGAATCTCATTTCTGTTACCCGTTTGGCGTCTTACTGTGTGAATATTCGTTCACGGGCCACCTTGAAGGACTTCTATACGAGAGATGGCTGACCTTTCTCATTATAACGAATCCCGCAAGCGCAAGACGTCCAAGAGTGATGGAGAGTTGTGTTAGAATTCATAATCGCGGAGTTTGCCCAGCGGTCGCAGTCGATCAAGAAGATTGTATCGTCGACGCCGTGACTTCGCAGGCCCCAGGGCAAGATTGAAGCACGCTTTTCAAGCTGCTTTGTGAAAAGTGCCAAGCACGAAGCACGAGCTGCGGCGGATGCTATATATTGACGATCATTGGCTTTCCTGAATCGCAATTTGGTTGATCTGTCAACGCGGTGACGATGAACGTATCCGGCTCTGGATCGGGATACTTCTGTAAAATCAGCAACGGATCACCATCACAAACAATTGTTCTTATCCAACATCGAAGCAATATATAAACGACTTACAAGAAATTCTTATATGAACAGAATGTCACTGGACCTTACAGTTGCGGTATGGTATATTGAGCATCTATTGACTCATCCTCAGCTATGTGTTCGAAATTGCATATTTGTTCCCGATCATTTTCCTATCTCGATTTATGATGGCAAACGCAACCAATTTCACTAAACTCAAGTCGGAATGCATTCATCGAGGTGCGACAATGTTCAACGAGATGCTCTATATACCTGCAAGTCACTAATCCCTGGTGTTTATGGAATTGTCTTTTCAACTTCCGGGAAACCACAAGAAGCTTGTATTTGAGCTATTATAGCTGCGCATACAAACGAGCATCAGCAAGATGTTGAGGCACCTATTGTTCATCTGCTTACAAGTGGTTTGCGTCCTACGTGTGGTCACTGCAACCGCTATCATCAAAGAGCAGCCAGGACGAATTTCCGAACACACTTGGCATGAGTCGTTACAAAAAAATGCTCAACAAGAGCCGAGTCACTCATGGGACTTCAAAGACCACGAGCACTTCAGTTTACAGGCACGTCAACCCAGACGCAATCGCGAACCCAGATATTTTCATGACTTGCATTTTGTATATCATTTTCGTTGCCAGCATTCAGGAGCGCAACAAGCACCATTTGGACTGCGTGCTGCGTATTATGGGCGACGAAGACTCGAGCACAATCTAGTTCTCGAGGATCGTGGCAATATAGGTCAAACGGCGCGCGTCATCTTAGTCGAACGTGTACCCCACGCCCTCTACCCAGTAGACTGGTACTCAATGTTCGAATCTCATTTCTGCTACCCTTTTGGTCCTTTAATGTGTGAATATTCTTTTACTGGGTACCTAGAGGGAGTCTTGCTTTGGAGCAGGGTTTTCTTTGTTGTCATCACGGATCCCGATAGCCCCAGACGTCCAAGAGTGACGGAGAACTGCGTCAGACTTCATAATCGAGGAGTGTGTCCGGCAGCTGCAGTCGAGCAAGAAGAATGCATCGTGGACGCGGTGACTTTGCAGGTGCCAGGGCAGGGTTGAAGTCCGCTTTTCCAGCTAGAATCTCAATCGGCCAGGTCTGTACCGCGAGCCTCGGCTGCAATAGATGATGCGTGAACTCATCACTCCATCTCAACGCTGAAATCATGTAACACGCTTGACCCGTGCTGCGACGACTCGTACCAATTTGATGCATGTTGAAATACTCTGCAGTTACGCGCTGTGTCCACAAATGACTGGTAAGTTCCCAGGCGTACACAGTTCACGCCAGCACCTCAGCACAAGCCATACACGAACTAGTATCCGGTGACCTGTCTGTGGCAGTCACAATTACCAGGCAGTACTGGTGCTCAGTCCCAAACATGATGAGCAGATTTCAACCGCTAGAGAAGGTCCCAATGCATATGCATGTCTCTCCTAACGCGTGTTTGCGGTCAACCATAGTCTCCGCATCACTATAGCTACACAAGTGCGTGGAATGTAGAAGTTTGCGCCAGCTGGTCTACATCATATGAATCGCCATGATTCAGCTGTGCCTGGCGCGGACGGTCATGTACCAGCGTGATCATCAGTATGTGGAGCTTCATGATCGGCAATTCTGGGGATACCAAAGTCGTCCGGCCTCTAGCTAAATGGGATAGAATTGTGCATTCAGCAAAAGATCATCGTCACAGCCAATTGTAGTCAACTACACCAATGGACCCAGGCGATCTACGAGTGGATTACATTGCAAGCGATCGGGGTATGAACCGAACCGTCACTAAATACACGACCTCGGGATAATTGCAGCAGTATGATTCCTGGAATTGGTTGACTTGTGCATACGTGATCGAGATTGTATGTTTGTCCTACATCATTTTCCTCAATCGCACGTTACCAGCGGATACTTTTCAAATTCATCATAAATGCACGACTCAATTTAGTGAGAATGGGTCTGCAGCTGTATAAAATGCTTGTTGCATCTCATGCAGGAATGTCTCCTACCTCTTGGACTTGTCCTCCGTCTCCTGGATTGCCGGAACTATTTTCAAGACTTCTGCAAAACTAGAGGGGCCTGTTGTGGAGCTTGAATAGCTCCTTTGATAACAGAGCATCAGCGATCGCTAGATGTGGTGGCATATACTCATGATCTGGGCCCGGATAGTGTGCTTCCTGCGAATGGCTAACACACATGTCATCGTCAAAGAGCAGCGAGCACAAGTTTCCGAGCACAATTGGCATGAATCTGGAAAGATTGACGCTCAACCAAACCATAATTCTTTATACTTCAAGATGGATGACAAAACGCACTCGAGCTTACAGACACGTCAACCGGGACGCAACCGACGACCCAGATTTTTCCGAGATCTGAATTTTGTATATCATTTCCGCTGTCAGCATTCAGGAGCCCAGCAGGCACCATTCGGACTACGTGCCGCTTTCTATGGCCGAACGAGACCCATTTACGAGCTGAATCTCGAGGATCGTGGCGATATTCATCAAACTGATGTCATCATTTTCATTAGAAGAAACCCAGATTCCGCGTTCCCAGTGGACTTTTACTCAAGGTTCGAGTCGCATTTCTGTTACCCATTCGGGCGCCTACTGTGCGAGTACAAGTTTACTGGATACATACAAGGAGTGTTATACCTTAGCAGGGTGATTTTTGTCGTCATCACGAATCTCGATGGTGAGAGACGCCCAAGAGTGACGGAGAGTTGCGTCAGAGTTCATGAACGTGGAGTTTGTCCTGCAGTGGCGGTTGACCAACGAGAGTGCATCGTAGATGCAGTGACTCTGCGAGCGCAGGGGCCGGACTAAGATAGAGTTACTTCACGAATTAGACACTTGGAATTGCCACAACTATGCATATGCACAAGCCACGAGCGAGTCGGATACTACGCCTACCCATCGCATATAATGCAAAATTATGCAGCACATTTCATTTGTACCAATCTGATACATTCCAAGGGACGTAGATGCGTATAAATGTATTCCACTTGACGGAGCCCATGTATGCGCATATAGCGCTATATAGCTATGGGGGCATCGATCCTACGTTGACGTTACAGCGAACAATTAATGCAGTTTACCAGGAAGCAATTTACGCGTGGAGA
This sequence comes from Taphrina flavorubra JCM 22207, assembly GCA_000836175.1. Taxonomy (NCBI): domain Eukaryota; kingdom Fungi; phylum Ascomycota; class Taphrinomycetes; order Taphrinales; family Taphrinaceae; genus Taphrina; species Taphrina flavorubra. The sequence continues at coordinate 106,758 of DF819239.1, read as the reverse complement.
TTTTTTCCCACAGTAGCAGCCATACGCCATGGCAAAAGACGCAATATAAAGCTACGATGACGCTAAATGCCATATGTACGCCTGTCAAGTCCGCAGTACAGGGAAGCAGGCTTCGATCGTCTGGTCCCTCCATTGTCTCTTGACGTAATGCTGGACGGGCGGGTTGCTGATGGTGCCAGACGACAGAAGCAACGGCTCTCGAGAGTGCGCTCCGTGCGAGATCTATGGGTTGATATGAATTATAATGGCGTGGAGACGGATCTCGATGGTCTGCCTGAGCAGATGCACAACTATGGTACCATAGGCTCACGAATAGACCAGGAATATGACCACCAACTACATCAATGCTCATCGGCGATTTACGAGTGGATTATATTGGCGATATACGAGAGGATTATATTGCAAGCGATCGGGGTATGAACCGATCCGTCACTAGATACACGACCTCGGGATAATTGCAGCGGTATAATTTCTGAAATTGGTTAATTTGTGCATGCGTGATCAGTGAGATTGTGTGTTTGTCCTACATCATTTTCCTCGATCGCATCTTGCCAAATGATGCTTCTTGAATAGGTTCGAAAATGTATTGACCAATTTGGTGACGATTACTGTGTTAAGCTGATGTATGTAATGCCTTTACCTTTATGTATCCGGATGTCTCCCACCCTTCGGAGTCATCTTGGACATTCTGGAGTGGCGAAACTATCTTCCGAACATTCACAGCACCATAGGGAGGCTGTCGTCGAGTCTGAATCGCTTCATTTGCAACAGAGTATCGGCGATTGCGAGATGTGGTGGCCTATATTCATTCTCTGGTGGCAGACAATTTGCATCTTAAGTATGGCCGACACCCACGCCATCGCTAGAGAAGATCATGAACAAATATCCGACCACAAGTGGCATGCATCTGCGGAGATCGATGCTCACCAGACACAGAAGCCCTCCTTCTTCGAGATTGAGAACAAACAGCACTTCAGCTTACAGAGACGTCAACCGGGGCGTAGACGACCGACCAGGTGGTTTCGAGAGTTGAATTTCGTGTATCATTTCCGTTGCCAGCATTCAGGAGTACAGCAGGCACCATTCGGACTCCGCGCTGCTTACTATGGACGAGTCAGGCCCACTTACGACCTACATCTTGAGGATCGTGGCAATGTTCATCAGACTGCTGTCATTTTGTTCAATAGGAGAGATCCAGATTCCGCCTTTCCAGTGGACTTTTACTCGAGCTTTGAATCGCATTTCTGTTATCCTTTCGGCCTCTTGTTGTGCGAGTATAAGTTTACTGGTCACATAGAAGGAGTCTTATTCAATGGCAGGGTGACTTTCGTCGTCATCACGAATCTCGAAAGTGAGAGACGCCCAAGAGTGATGGAAAGTTGCGTTAGACTTCATGACCGTGGCCATGGGGTTTGTCCTGCAATGACGGTCAATCAAGAAGAATGCATCGTGGATGCAGTGACTTTGCAAGCGCAGGGCCCGGGTTAGATTACAATTACTTCTCGAATTAGACTCCTAGAACTGTCATAGCTGATGCTCAAGCCACGGGTGAGGTAGATGACACAAGAACCCATCTGTTATGTTAAGCAAAGGCTTACAGAGTACTTTGTAATTGACGGCGGCCATGGTATGCAATATATATGGGCAACCTTGGAATGGTCCTACATTACGAGCAGCGGGCAATTAATTGTAATTTACGCGTGGAGATTTGACCCCACAATAACCACAGCAGCAGCCATGCGCCATGGTAAAAGACGCAATATAATGTTCCGATGACGCTAAATGCCATGCGCACTGCCAAGTCCGTAGTCCAGGGGAGCAGACCTGGATCGTCGTCCAAGGTTGTCTCTAGTTTCTGAACGAAATGCTGGACGGTCGTGATGCCGATGGTGTCAAAACACAGAGCCAGCGGCTCTCGCGAGTACGTTCTGTGCGAGATCTATGGGTTGATATGAATTACAACGGCGTAGAGACGGATCTCGATGGTCTTCCGGAGCAGATACAAGGTTATGGTACCTTCAGCTCACAAATAGACCAGGAGAACGACCATCAGCTGTGGCAAGATGAGGTGGTCAACATTAGGGGTTGGACAGGACTACAATTGGAGATTGCGGCATCGGAAGTGCGTGGTGTGTGCATACTATCCAGACCATAGGCAATGTGCCCTGACACCATCCTAGATCATCTCTCGAATGAGCGAACATTCCTCTCTACTCTCAAGTTGAGCTTGTATCTCACTGTCGTGGGAGTTTCGAGCCTGCTCAACGTCCGTCTGCCTGGAAATGACAGTACGGCCACAGCTCCCGATAAACACACTGGCCTGACCCAGCAGCTCGTCCTGCCACTCACTTACGTGTTCTTCTTCCTGGCTCTGGCCAATCTCGGCACGGGGACACTCAGCTACTATCGTACACAAGCGCGATACCTTGCAAAAGTTGCATTTGTACAGGAACACTGGAGCGTCAGGGCGCTGGTCATTCTCACTGGACTGAGCATCATCTTGGCGTGTCTCGTGCTGGTCTCTGATGAAGCTTGAGGATCTGCTGGTCACTTGCTGGTGATCAATCACCACGCTCCGAAATAGATTGCCTGCGCATGTACTTATATGGTTGCACAACAGTCCCGATCAGCAAGTCACACAATCGGCAATCCTGCGTGCTCGGCCAGATGCTCTACTAGTCTGGTTGTCTTTTCAAGCTCTTGAGCCTCTCAACACATTAGAGTCAAGCAACCAAAGACGTTTGCTCGTTCTTGCTGCGTCCTTTAGTACAACATGTTGTAAACCAGAGGATGAACCAGACTACGACTTTTCTTGGAAGTGCAAGACTGTCAATCTCGCAACCTTAATTGGCTTGAACGACATACTGGATGACGCCAACCAAAAGGCAGTACTCACAAACGACCCTGGAGAATCAGCTGGATTTCGAATGGCATCTAAGCAAGCACACTAGGCATGCCAGCAGTCCTGTCCTTGATTTGTCACAGTATCTCGAATTCGATTCGAGCGACAATACATCTCCGTGTGTGAGATGACCAGGAGTGTACTGCAGATCCGTTCTGATGCCTCCAGATTGGTTCTCCCACTCTTCGTCTCGAATCGGGTCTGGTCAAAAGCCAACTAGAGTCTTGTGGTAACGAGTGGAAGCAGCGCCTTAGTGAGCATGCGGATTACTTGTGTCAAAGCTTGACATTGCAATTGTCTAATGTGCAGGAAAGTTTGACACTATTGCAGACCGCAAATGAGCATAAAGACGTGGAGTTGGCTGCTTTACGTTATAGAGTTGCTCTCCTAGAGAAGTGCTCAGATTCACTGCCTACCTCTTGTGCCTGTGGGACAACACATTGCGATCCTGCAGCTCAAAATGACGAAGGACATGGTGACGGCACGACGAGGCAGCCAACAACAATACACGGATCGTCGCCACACCCCTCTGCGGGGAGACACGATGAGGAGCAGCCTGCATCATCCAATGACGGATTTTCTCGAGCATTGCCAATGGGCAGTTCAGAATCAGCGATGGCCGAATGCAGAGCCGTGAGATTGTCTAACCTGTCAAATACTATGGAGTTTGCTCAACTCCATCAATTGATTCGTGGCGGACCTGTACGTATCCGAGCACATACCGGAAATGTCTAATATTTCAGGTGGAAAAGATCGTCTATGAAAAAGGCGCCGAATTTGCTATGGTATGGTTTCTGCATTCAAATGCCGCACAGGCATGCTTGAAACATGCTACAGAGAACGACGTTGTATTTGATGGCAGATTTGTAAAGTACGAGATTGGCTCGATCACACCTGCCACAACAACGACAGTCGTACTCAACTGCGATATTGCCGTGCAAGGCGACTCTTCAACGACTTTGGCTGTGGAGGGCATTTCGGCTGCTCTTCAGAGTGTTCGTCAGGATTTCTCCAAGCATGGTACGTATGCATCGTTTCTGAGTGCTCATAATCTGATTGTTCAGGCTCTATAATCACCTGCCAAAGACTGAAATCTGGCTCGATTAGAGTGGTCTACAGTTCTGTGCATGAGGCTGTCGAGGCTTACAAAGAGCTCTCCAACAAAACAAAGTCTAACACGGTTCGTGTCAGGTTTCTGAAGGACGAGTGCGCCGAGCCTATAACCAAGAGCAAATTGCTTAAGTCTTGCAGCTATAGGAAGGTGCAATCAGTCGTCAACAAGCAGGTTCCAAACCTTGCTCGAAGTGAACAGGATTCAGGTCAAGCAAAGCAACTCACACTATGCGAAGCGGATGTTGGCAAAAATGCCGATGGTGGCAAACTTGAGCACGGAAGAGAGGAATGTGGCCAGACAGATGTCAGGAAGTCGATGGGAGTGGTCAATGACTCGATCTCGACCGACGTGAGCTCACAGGCCATGCCTGTCGTCCCGAAGTCCAACAGACAACCGAGTGAGAGAAGTCCTTCGAAGAGTCCACAAATTTGCGCCGACACGCCAGATGTACGAGAAAATGCAAGTGTAACGAGGACCGAGAATAATCATCAACCACACAAGCTAGCGAGTCCGCAGTCCTGCGATGTGCACAGATCAGAATCTCGAAGGCGCAGATATGGTGCTCACAAAAGCTATCGTACTGCTCGAGTGCATCCGAGCGAGCTCGCGAGCGCACCTGCCGGTGCTTGTAAACGCTGCGGTCTTATGCATTGGTGTACCGGTCCCTATAGGACTCCTTGCCCCCGTCCTACAGATAGGAACTGGCTGGATAAGGACGGCGATGGCTCCAGAAGGAGTCCCAGTGGCCGGCTTGATTAGAAGAACGTCGAGCAGTGCACGTCTCGGACGAATCCTAGTCATCGTTCGGAATCTGAGATTGTCCTTTGAATGCTATAGTTACATATTTATCAACAAGTCTATCGTCAGTGTGACTTGAGGTTCTTCGACATGCGGTATGAAGAAGCATAGGCTTTGAAGGGATCATGTATTCCTAGCCAAGCCTTTGCCGTGTTGCACAAGTGCGTCGAATGCTTGGTCTTGTCCAATCTTGCGACTCAGGTCAGATACGACTTGATCACATGCGCCAAGCAATTCGACGTCAAAGACATACTCCTTGCCCGCACGTTCCCGCGAGATGAATACTTGCGGAACGTGTTTCGGGATGAGTTTCGGGATCTCGGCGACGGGCGCGACGCGGAGCGAGGTCCCGATACAGAGGAGGAGATCGATTTTTCCCTTGTCCTCGAGGATTTGTGTCTTGAAGTGCGTCGATAATTGTTCCCCGAAAAACGTAATGTCTGGTTTCATCAGGCCGTGATCGGCTGACCAGGATTCTTGTCCCTCTTCTTCGTCCTCGTCGTCGTCGTCGTCGTTGTACTCGTCGTCGTCTCGCCGCCTCTTCTTCTTCTTCTTCGACTTGTTTTGAAGTCTGTCAATCGAGGTCCGTTCACGTCGTTCGGAGATACAGTCGTGGCAGCGGGGTTCGGTGCCGTTCCTTATGTCGTCAAAGATTGTCTCGCCGGGGACTTGTTTGAGGCATGTGAGGCAGGTGGCGGTGCGGAAAGATCCGTGGCACTGGACGAGTCGGTGGTCGTGTATGCCTGCGGTGGACTCGATGTTGTCGATGTTTTGCGTGTATTGTCGAAGTAGACGGCCTTGGTCCTGTAAGAGGCGAATAAAGGCGTGGGTGGGGCTGAAGCCGCGTTCGACGGGCAAGAGTTCCTTGGCGAAGCTGTAGAAGAGTGAAGGTTGTTCGCGAAAGAGGGAAATGTCAAAGAGTTCTTGGGGGTCGGTGAGATTGTATTCTTCCAGGCGGGAGTATATGCCGCCCTCGCTGCGAAAGTCCGGGATTCCGAGAGAGGTCGAGATGCCGGCTCCGGTGATGACGAGAATGTTGGTACAACGTTGTAGCAAAGCAGCTACGTCCTCGATCGTGTTGACGTCTGGCAGTTTTTCGCGCTTGTTGTATTCACGAGCCAGGTATATCCGGAGGATCGGTATCAAGTCCAGGTCATCCATTTCCGCAAAGTCTTTCGGCAATTTCAGCCCAAAGCCCACGATTATCTCGCGCACGGAGAGTTCTTTGTCGACGAGATATTTCTCGAGAAAGCCTTCGATGCCTAAGGACTTGAGATCGCGGTGCAACTCGTCACTTGAATGAGGCACATCATCGGCCTGATCAGGAGTCTGATGTGAAGTGGGGACATTGTCAGATGTGCCAGCGCTCGATGACGATACTGAAGCGGTCGTGATAGCGATTTTTGATGTGCCGTCTAGTGCCTCTTCTGCCCTCGCTTCGTGGTGCGGTTCCTCCCTTTCCATATGTGCAATCAAGTCAAGGACATCTTCCATAGTAGACTACATCGTTGAGCACAGCTTCCCATACAATTTTCGAGGACCCCACAAAGTCCGAGTCAGCTTCCGATGAAGAGTCGTTGACGTTTGAGTGATCTACAGCCAGCGCCGTCCTGATTCGCTTGGTCGGACCTGTGTCGTCTCGATCCCGAACCGTGTCGGTGAGCCCGGACAGTCCATCTCCGGAAGAGGTCATAACTGCCATGCGACCCCGTCTCAACGCTCTATGTCATAGTCGTCGTGGCCATGTCAATGGTCTCAGATGGAAATGGTAATCTGCTGGCAAAGGAGACATCCTCTAGAGTCTTTAGTTGTAGATTCACTTTCTATTCTGCTTCAATATCTTTATCTTCGGCTCCGCAATGACAAAAACCAGATTTGCGGCGTTTCGCTCCTAAATTTTCTTGCTTCGTCTGAACGTCGTGCTTGAACTGTATCGTGCTTGAATTCACTGCCTATTCATCTAAGTCAGATTGCGACTGAATCGAGTAAGAATTGGATAAAGAATATGCCTTCAGTCGCGCTGAAACAGAATAAACATGCCAACATCTTCTTGGCGGCCTCGGACAATGACATTGCCTCGGTGACGCAGTTTCTCGATGCGGGAGTCGACGTCAACGGACTAGATTCGAATGGATACTCGACGCTCCATGCAGCGAGCTCATATAATCACTTTAATCTCCTGCAATTTCTGGTATCGCGCGGCGGCGACGTCAATTTGCCGGATCACGACGGGGATACGCCGCTCTACGTCGCCGAGACGCGGGAAATGTGCGCACTCTTGATTCGCTTGGGCGCCGACCCGACACACAAGAATGGAGCTGGACAGACGGCGCTCGACCACGCCATCGAGGAAGACGAGTTTCCCGATGTCGTGGCGTACTTGTCTTCCCACAACGACGGCGGCGTTGGGGGTGAGCAGGGAGAGCGGGATTTCGGAAATGTCAATGTCAGGTACGAAACCGTCGATGCGCCCATCGATGGTTCTGTCCCGCACCAACAACAACAAGAAGACGGTGCGCAGGCGGCAGACATGATGAGTGGTTTGCCGCAGGAGACGAGGGACAAGATTTGGCAGGTCATCGGCAAGACTGCACAGGACGGCGTCAACAGGGACGAAGAATTGCGCTCCATCCTGTCTGATGCCTTGATTGGTCAAGGAGTCCTCGACGAGACTGCTTCTCGACAACGAACTCAGTAATGACACAGTAAAAATATATCAGAATCAGGGCAATTACATTACTTAGCGAAGGCGTAGACGATCAACGAGAAGACTTTTTAATTCTTCGAAACAAGTGCTACTTTTGCAGAAATGATTAGGCCATTGCTAAACTCGCGCTAATTTATTCACATATGAACGAGACATCATGCCAAGCTATACACAGGGTCCGGTCTATTTACCATCATCCTTTGGATCTCCGATTCCTTCTGCCAAAATGGCGAATATTGCATCACTCTCGGGCAAGCAGGGCGAGTCGTAGATTCGGCAAATCCTTTGCTCGCCTTTGCCCTTCTTCAAAGACAGTCGCGTCGTGGAGGCGTGCGCAATGATGTTACCGCCGATCGGTTTCTTTGGATCGGGATTGAACATGGCTGCACCGTCCACTTGTGCTACAACTTGATTCGTGATGACGACAGCAATACCAAACTCATCCGCCAGTCTTTGCAGCATCCTCAGGAACTTTGCCAAATGTGTTTGTCGTGCTGCCAATTCTCCACGTCCAGCGAAATCGGTCCTGTATAGACTGGTCGCAGAGTCGACGATGAGACAACTGAACCTTGATTCCGCCATCATGCTAGCTGCCTGATTGAGAAGATCTAGTTGGTGATCTGCATTATATGCTCGAGCGTATGCAACATTATCGAGCACTTCCTGGCCATTCAGACCATAGCGTTCGGCGACAGCCAAGAGACGCACAGGTCGGAATGTCCCTTCCGTGTCAATGTACAGACACTTTCCTTCACCTCCGCCCATGTCGATGGGCAATTGACAAGTGACGGCCAAGGTGTGGCATATTTGACTCTTGCCTGTTCGAAACTCGCCGAAGATCTCCGTTATCGACCCGGTCTCTATACCGCCCGCCAGTAGTGTGTCGAGTTGTTTCGAGCCGGTCGTTATTGAGATGAGTTCCGACCGGCGTGCGTGAAACTCTGTAGCAGTTGTGAAACCAAGCGGCACGAGCTTGGTAGCTTCCAAAAGTATCTTGTCCGCCTTGGCCTCGCTAATGCCTTTAATCAATAAGAGACTTCTCTTGGGAGTATACGCCAATGCTTCCACAGTATTGAAACCAGCATCGGCAAACTTCTTGAGGTCTCCAGCAGAAATGCCATTTCCCTCGAGAGCGGACAGAGGTGTCGGTCCTATTTGTTGGTCATCCTCGAGGTCCTCTTCCATCTGTGCCTGCTCCTGAGAAGCCATTGTGTAGTGCTATCAGACAAGACAGCAGCAGCGAGAGAGTGTGCTACCTCAAAATCACGAAACGAACGCGTAAGTTGATTTCGTGGGGAGGAAGAAGGAGCGCGTACGGACAAGACAACTTCTTCAATGTGCGCACAACGGGAAAAGTGGCAAAAACAATCGCCACAAGCTCGCGATCAGTGATCAGTGATCAATTCAGCAAGTGATCAGTTTTCATCGAGGCGAGCTGCGCGCAATCAAGCAAATTTGAGACTTCTGTCATATCTTGCTCACTTGAATTGATAAGCAACTATGATACGCTACATCCGGAATTCTGCAATATGCTTATGCACTTGTCCAATACGTGAGGGCCTTGCGCTGCCAAGTCGCTGTATCAAGCTAGGCATCAATTGACGCAGCTTTGATTCGTGGTCAATATGGGATACACACTACATCTGCAGACGGTCTCTCAAGTGACACAATCTTTCGCAAGCCCTGAAAGATGATATGGAATTTTCATCAGCTCGAGGTCGCGATCTAGTTCAGCATCCATTCGTTGACGTTTCGTTCTCATGCCAATATCTGCGATGTCTCCAGCTCTGGTGTTCGAAGAGACGATCTTGACAGAGACAGCTCTGCCTTTGTTTATGCCACGAGGCAAATGACAGCGCTTTGGAGACGATGCGTCAAGTACATTCCCAGTTCTTTCTCTTCTTGCTTCCTTCGATACCACAGCATCTCCTTCTTCCATCGGCACCACCAGCGTGCTCTTTTCATGGCAATCCAGCACAGACAGTGCCTCGCTCTTGATGGTCGCAGAGACCGCTAAGCCGTGAGATGAATGCTCATAGATACCTTTATGTTTCGATGATGGTGCAATACAGCTATTGATACTACTTTGCGGCGACCGGTATCTCACAGGTACAGCCTTTGGTCTTGTCGAGCTGGGCCTAGATTGCACAACGAGATTGTTCTTGCATCCACTAGAATTGAACGTCATGTTCATGTGCTCTGATATCAATAAAGTTCACGACTGACTCACATCCTCAAAGATATTCGGTCAGGGTAGCGATTAATGAACTTGCTTCCTCGATTCGCTAATTCGTGATGTCGTGGACGGATTTTGAATAGCTTGAGAGAGTAACGGGAGCTTGAACGCGACAGATCGTCTTGAGAATGTCTCACACCAAGCCCCAAGAATCTGTGTGCTTTATCGTTGGTGTCTTGCGCGAGAGGATAGCCCAAGGTTGTGGCATAAGACCACCAATGGCAGCGTAAATTCTATGCCATGTCAGTCATCGTCACAGCTTCATGCACTGAAGCAGGACAACTTGATGGAGACTAGACATCCTCTACGAAGTGTGAGGCTTTTTGAGCTGGAGCAGCTGGCATCTATCGTCGCTTGTTTGCGAGCTCGAGCAACGACTGCAGCCGTTCTGATGCACTTCAAGTGATTCAGTCTCATTTGATCTGATCAGTTCTGATCAATTCTGATTTCGATCTGCTTTCGTGCATGACTGAGACAACCCTATAATTTTCCAGCATTAACCCTGGTAGTTGCGGCACAGTCCAGATTATATTTTGATGTCAAAGGAGCCATGACAACCTTGGAAGTTCGTCATATTTTATTTGTTGTAATATGCCTTGCATGTCGATCGTGGAAGTGCTATACGGTATCGCAAAAGACCCTTGAAAACTGCTGTTTTTGATAATATCGATGATATGCAAACACATCGAAGTTTTCTGGCGCTCTTTAGGATACTGGAAATGATGAACTCGAAATATACTGAACAATCCAACTAGCCTTTTCATGGCATGCAGCATTCGATTCTGATCCTACTGCTCGCGAGACTCGAAACTGTAAGGACTGGATCTGTACTGCTTAAAACTTCAAGATGTGTTGAACCATGACTGTAAGTGCCGAAGACTATGTACTGCTTGAGAATTGGGAGAATCTGTGATGATTCTCATTTACCATTATTCTATCACAGAACAAAAACGTGTTGACACCAAAATTTCAGCCTTGTCTGAGATTCTCCCTTTTCAAGAGGGTACACATGTCCTGATATCTGTACTAATGCACGCTAGTTGAGACTATCTTGCAAGCTATATTCAAGTATGAAAGAATAATCTGAAATCTTCCACTCAATTGTAAGTCTATCATTGTCTTGAGCAAATGAAGATATCGCGAACGGGCGAGCTGAAGCTTGATTTCATACCAAACGACTTACGTACAATTCGTCGGAAATTCAGCATTGTAGACGTTCTTTTCTGATCTCTCGAGTAGCGCAATCGATTAAAGAACTAATCTGTACAGGTTGTATCGCGATCAACTCCAGAGCCCTTTATCGGTAAGTACCACGCATGATGAGCGGTGGCTACGAGATGAGACTCCTGATATCTATCTTGTCTGAACGCGGATGTTGACAAATTTACACCTGACAATGCCTGATCAGTCACCGCTCAATCCTTTTGGGAATGTAGAAACTGACTAGAAAGTTGTCATTACTGCGCTTCACAAATCACATTGGACTCAAGTCCGGCTTGAATTGTAATGCTTGGCGGTCCCAGAATTGGAATCTCTCCGTGGTCCTGTCATGGTTAACAATACTCAAGATAGGCATTGCAGGCCATGGATAGCAAGGCCATGATGATCACATTCACACTGTCTGAGCACAATTTACAATTGTATGACGATGTATCAAAATCTGAGCCACGACCTCATCGAGTCGTTGAGAAAGTTCTCCAAATGTACTGCCACCCTGAACGCCGCGCTTCCTCGCTCACGTACGAATTCCCATCGGGAATAGATCATCGCGAGGGGGTAAGGTCTGAGAATCCTTCTTCAATGAGTTGCTCTAGCGGAGCCAGGCACTAAATGTGTCTGCAATTGTATCAGAAAATACCTCTCACTACACGACTCCTGAGGACGCTACGCGACTCCATGAGTCTGCACTAGAGGAGGGACCGTTGAATGTGTCGAGTTGGAAGGCGATTGCGAAGATGACTGGATGTAGTGCAATGTGCGGCTTGTTGAGAACTGCTCGGTGTCTTGGCGCCGTGCAAGCCAACAAAACTCGATTCAGACTAGTCTTGGGCGTGGCAGCCGTTTGGAGCACTTTTTGAGCGATCAGTAGGTATTTCATCCATTTTCCGTCTCAATTACAATGTGCGATGGAACATATATTTTGTGGTTCACAGATCGCAGCCAATTTGATATTCCGTTACCACAAATGCATCGATGTCCCTGTGCGCGACTCTGTGTGATTCTGCAGAAGTACCCGTTCCGTAGCCTGCCTTGGACGATTCATCTCAAACGGGCAAGAGCTCCCGCGATATCTGCGTGCCACTGAAGTGTGGGACAAATCAGCCAAACTGCTCAAGCTTGCGACTTACCGTATGGTCCTTGCCTTGATCCTTCATGCTAGACAAATCCTCAGTTCTCCCTACTGTCGCCGGTTTCAACTGCCGCATCGACTCTGGCAAATTAGCCATACCTGTTTTATTGGACGATCAGACATAGTTGTGTCTAAGCGCTAGCTCGAAACCTGCACAACTGACGACCTTTTCGCATCGTGGCATTAAGCGAATTGGGTAGTGTCAATCGCTAGCCATGGCCATAGTCAAGGGTGGGGTCTGGACGAATGTAGAGGACGAGATTCTCAAAGCTGCTATCTCGAAATATGGAAAGAATCAGTGGGCACGAATTTCGTCTCTATTGGTGCGCAAGACTCCAAAACAATGTAAAGCTCGTTGGTACGAGTGGCTCGACCCGGGCATCAAGAAGGTAGACTGGACAAGAGAAGAAGACGAAAAGCTCTTGCATCTAGCCAAGTTGCTTCCTACACAATGGCGAACTATTGCACCTATTGTGGGGCGCACATCGACGCAATGCTTGGAGCGGTATCAAAAGCTTCTTGATGACGCTGAAGCGGCCGAGAACAGTGAATTGGGACTTTCTGGAGCAGGTGCTGAAGGCGCTGCACCTACGGCGGATTCGGTTCGCAGGCTAAGAGCTGGCGAGACCGATCCGAATCCAGAAACGAAACCTGCTAAACCAGATGCGATAGATATGGATGAGGATGAAAAAGAAATGTTGTCCGAAGCTCGGGCCCGTCTGGCCAATACTCAAGGCAAGAAGGCCAAGAGGAAGCAGCGCGAAAAGTTACTTGAGGAGACAAAGAGGCTTAGTGTTATTCAGAAACGTCGTGATCTCAAAGCAGCCGGCATAAATATAAAGCTACACCATAGGAAAAAGGGCGAGATGGATTATAATGCTGACATTCCGTTTGAGCACAAGCCAGCTTTGGGCTTCTACGACACGACGGAAGAGGCAGGTATCAACGAGAAAGAGAGAAAGCAGGTCGATTTTCGTCAGGTCGAACAGAAGCGCCGGGAAGACGACACAGCGAAGGAGGAAAGGAAGAACCCCAAGAAGAGAGATGGTGATGTTTCGAATGAGGGTGCTGCACAAGCGGATTCACTAGAAAAGTTAAGGAAGGCGGAACAATTGACAAAGAGAAGGAAGCTTAATTTGCCCGGGCCACAGGTCTCTGATCGCGAGCTCGAGGATATCATCAAGTTGGGCATGACTTCCACAGATGCAAGTGAGATTGCCAATGAGGCTGAGGCCATCGCATCGCGTGGACTAATGGGCGAATATACATCGATCGGCACAGGCCAGCCTGTGCGGACACCACGAATCCCTGCTGCTCAGGACAGTGTCAACCTCGAAGCTCGAAATTTGCGAGCCATGACAAGCACTCAATCATCATTGTTGGGCGCTGAAAACACACCTTTGCACGGCGGCGAAGCGGGCACTGGTTATGGAGGAGCGACACCGAGGAACAGTGTCATCGCTACACCTAATACATTGCGTCAGAATGGAAGGGCAGAAACTCCAGCATCGCTTGGTGCTCAGCATGCAAGACCCATGAGTACGCCTCGACGTGACAATTTGCTACTCAACTCTGCACCTTCTCACGATCCCACGTCCAGCCAATTGACCATTGTCGAGGAGAAATTAGCTGCAAAGACTCGTGCGTCACAGCTACGTTCACAATTTGCGGCTCTTCCAGCACCGAAGAACGATTTCGAACTCGAATTACCACAAGACGAGGACGAAGCGGTTGACCTGAGCAATGATGCCGTTGAGGATTCTGCTGAACGTGATGCGAGGCTCAAGCAAGCACAAGAGGAACAAGCTGCGAAAGAGCGTCTACAGCGTTCAGCTGTATTACAGCAGAGTCTGCCACGGCCTCTACAACTCGACGAGGAGTGGACATCCAGGTCTCCTACTGGTGAACATAATCCCGAAGCGTTGATACGACTCGAAATGACACGTCTACTGATATCTGATTCAACCAAATTCCCTGTGCCTGGCTCGAGGATAACAAAGGGCCCGGTGCTGCCGGATCTGGATCTATCACTACTACAGTCAATTCGTGCACAGATACTGGCAGAGGCGGGTCAAACTCCGTCTACTGTTGTTGAGTTCAATGCGTCGCAGACTGGCAATGTCATTCCAGGCATGGAAATTCATATCGATGACGAGGAGGGCGAGCTGCAGGCCTGTAGCACATTGCTACCAGATCTCAACCAGAAGCTGCAAGAGGAAGCCACCAAATCCGCAAAACTGGAGAAGAAGATGTCGCTGGTGCTGGGCGGCTACCAAAAGCGAGCACAGACGCTCTCGGACAAATTAAGGGCTGCTGGTTCAGCTCTCCAACAAGCTGAACTCGACTTGAACTCCTTCAGAATGCTGCAGGAGAATGAGAGTGCAGCCATCATTACGAGAATCGAGGCATTAGAGACCGAGGTCAAGCAGTTGGAGACCGTGCAGCGCAACGGACAGGAACTGTACGCGTCGCTTGCCAACCGGAAGGAGGAGTTCTTCCAGTGAAAGCCGTAGTTGTCCATTAATGTTCGTAGTACAAGAGAGTCCATCCACACGATCCATCCAATATGTTATGCCCGATCGGGCAAGTGATGCCGCACGAAATTGCCAAGGTTGGGAGAACGTGAAGACAACAGAAACCAAACGCTCTTCCCTGAAATCACACAGAAGCATTACTCTTTGCGCACACTTATCAGACGATTTATCCAGAGTTCGTGGACTTGACCGATCCGCGATCATGTCAAACATCATCCCGAAACCAAAGGTAAGCTAACTTGCTTGATTCTCGTAAAGTCTACAAGGCTAACGGGGAAATTTCAGTCGTTTCTGCACTTGATGTCGTTGCAGACTGGTGTGGAACTCATCTGCATCTTCACAGTCTTCAACAAGGCGTCTGGTCTGTACGGCATCTTGGCGCTGATCACGGGCGCACCGATTTCGGCGTGGCAAATGTCGATGTACCTCTACTCGATTGGCGCGGCGGTTTTTTTCGCGTATAGTTTGCGACACATCCAGGCCGGTCCTGCTTCTGCGCTCGAAGTGGTTGCTTTCGCGTGGTTATATGTCCTCGACACGCTCATCAATCTCGCGTACACCGCCTTGTTTGCGTCTACTTGGTTCCTGGTGCTGTCGCAGCAAGGGTCACAGCAGCAGCAGCAGCAGCAGCAGAGTTTGGGCGGCGTGGTAGGGGCGATGAATGATACGGCGGGTTTCACGAGTCCGACGCACACGGTGGCATCGGTGATTGTGTCTGCGCCGACGAAATTGCCGGATGGGACTGTGGGTGCGGCGATGGGCGGTGTCGAGGCGGCGACGGCGACGACGGCGGGACAGGTGCCTGCTGCGTTGGGCGAGACGGTGCTGCACCCGGAACAGATCCCCTCCATCTTCGCACTCGTCGGTATCCTGCTCATCAAGATTTACTTTTGCCTCGTCGTGCTCTCCTATGCGCGCACCCTCGTCCGCAAGATGAACAGTACCGGCGGCGGCGGCATCGGCGGCACCAGCACCGGCAACAGTCGTTGGCGCGAGAGAGCGTACGCGTGGATGACTAAAGGTGGGTACTGGTCGAGTCCCGATGACTTGCGCTTGAGCAAGACGAGGAGTCTGCGCCGGAGCGAGGAGAATGGACGTTGAGAAGGAAAGGAGGTTCACAGTAATATGATGGGTCACAGGGATGGGAACATATGCTCGGATCGCATTCATTTTGCATAAGCGTAATCATTGGCGAGTCTGGATCTTTCTTTTCCGTCGTTTATCAAGATATATTCTATATCTATACTTTTTGTTGTATTCAAATCATTAGAAGACTTCTCCAAAGCGGGGAAAAGTGCACTACTCTGCCGCCCAATGCCTGACTTCTTCCTCTTCTTCTTCATCGTCGCCGCCGTGATTGCGCGTGGTGCGGTCGAATTTGGAGAAATCAAACTCGACGTCGGTGGCATCGCCAATCTTGAGATCGGACTGCGCAAGTGTCTTGTCGCCCTCGAATAATTGTCGACCCGTCAACTTTTTCTCCTGTCCTCCTGTACCTCCTCCACCGCCGCCGCTCGTGGTCTTTAGTAGTTTCGCCCGTGCCGCCTCTTCCTCTTCGGCTCGCTTTTGTGCCGCTTCGAGCATGAACCGCGCGTTCCAGGCGGCAAAGGACTCCGCCGTGACTTTTGTCCCCACGAAGCGTTTCTGGTCCTCGCGTTCGGCGGCGCGTTTGGCTTCTTGTCGTGCGCGATCCCGCTGCTCGACGCGCTGGTCCAGGGTCGCGATGGCGTGCTCTTTTAGTGCCGATACCAGGGTGAAGATCATGGCCATTCCCAGGTTTTCATGCACGGTTTCCGAGAGTTGTGCGAGGAGGGCGTCTCTATCTGATCCGGAAAAGTCGCCATCGACGTCGTCGCCGTGGTCGTGGGCGGTACTGTCGCGGATAGAGGAGGTATGGCCTGGGGTGGATTCGAGGTGTAGTATCGGAGGAGTATCTGGGTACGTCGGCGGCAATTGTGCAATGAGGTATAGTGTCGGTGGAGACTTGACTTTACATTCCGACGGATCAATCTCTATCCTGATACTGAAGGTCGATTCATTGCGTTTCTCGAATTCGTCGGGAAAGATGGAGAGCAGAATCTCTTCTTCCTCCTCTATTGCGGAGGACATTCAAATGTCCCTATACTCGATTGTCCAAATGCCCAGACCGGTAGATACGAAGTAAAAATGTTTATTGATGGAACAAGGTGTCCTTTATGCCAGTGGTTGTATGATATGTTGTGTAATCGCTCAGCGAACGCCTATGGCAAGAATGGACAAGCAGATGTAGCAAGCTTAGCACGCATCCGTACAGATAATTTTGAGTTTGATGGTGGCTGATGCAGCGGAGTAGGCCACGGAAAAGAGGAATCGTCAAACCTGGCCAGTTGTTCATCATGTAATGCATGTTCACATAGAGACTGCACATGAGCATCGAACCAGGATTACAGCTCTCATGGGTATCGGTCTCGACGACCTTGGATGGTACTACGGTCGCAGCTGTTGGAGGAAGGGAGGAAGATCTAGATTTGTATGCTAATGCTACGCCATGGAATTTTTGTACAAAAAAGTCCTGCCAGTTGACTCAAATGACATGGGCTTGCGCCGGGATGGCAAGGCCATGTTTGTCATCGACCTCGATAAAGTGCCGTTGTCCACCGTACGTATAGTCCACCCGCAGCGTCTTTTTCTCGCCAAAGTCCGGGTCCCAGAATCCAAGCAAGACGGACTTTCTCGAGTTGCCCGCGATGACCAGTTGATTGTCGTTGATTTGAGCAGCCAGGGCAATGGTGACATCTATGCGATTCGACTTTGAGCCATACGTGGCTTCGGAAATGTAGAGACCGCCCGAGGATTGCGCTGCTTGCTGTTTGCGATTAATGGCATCACTCATCAGATCTACGCTTTCACGAGCAGATGTCTCGCGCTCTGCCAATTTATCGTCAAATTCCTGCTTTTTGAGCGCTTTCCTGCGAAGTCGACGCCTTTCCCTGCGTGGTTGAACGACCATGTATTCATAAGCTATCAGACCTCCTAGGGGCAAGAGCACACCGTACAGGATGGAGTCCAGCTCCAAACCATCCCCGATCCACACCGGGAGCTTGAACGTTTGTCCTAAGCGTGAGAATGTCACGCGCACAATCAGGCTCTGTGCATTGGCTGTGACATTGGCTCCAAGTCTGGAGTGTTCCGTGAACTTTCTCGTCGCACCAAAGTTGACTGCAAGTCCACTTGTCGTAGCCGACCCACCAGCCTTGAATTTGATGTCTGTCGATTTGAAAAGAGTGTTGTAGTCAGCAGCGACGCCCATGACTTGTAGTCCCGTGATGAGCTCTAGTGTGTAGCCAGTGGGATCAGACGCTACAGCATTCCTGGTCCAGCCAATGATGTACGAGGCCGCATTGCCATACTCGCCCCAGCCAGCGAGTTTCCAGGGAGAGCCGGACCTCAAGGTGCCGATGAGGACACCGCGATCAGTGATTGAACGACCACTAGTGAGCGTAATTTCGGGAGGATGAGCAAGCGTTGCAGCTGATAGATCCGCCACCATGAACAATTCAGGGCTGTACTGATGAACAATCTTTGAACGAAAAACCCGGGGACTGAGTAGTGGCAAGGTAGCCTCGAAGTTCGTTTTCGGGGAGAGCTGATGGCGCAACGTTGCCAGGACTCCAAAGTTGCCTAATTGACGCTTTCCAGTGATTGAGGCATGACTCGTAAACGTTATTGAGCTAGGATTATCGGACGCTTGCGGCTGAAGAGTAGAGTCATCGTCTGCGAACATTGTCGAGAGATTGAAAGGAATCATCCAATTGTTTCGAAGTGTGAGCCCTCTAAAAGCGACATCACTGAATCGTTCCCTGACAGTAGCAGGACGAGCGACGGTGACGGGTATAGGCGATCCGAGCCGCAAGTGCTTCTCCATAACCACTCGGCCGCCAAACATACTTCTAGCATCGACACTGACGGCAGTGTCCCCTCTACTCTGCACTAGAGCATCAAGCTCCTCCACACGAGCCTGCCGTGACTGTGCTTGGAAGAGCTTCTTGAGCTCATCCGGCGACAAATTGCGCTGTCCGACATCCAACTTTATGTCGAGACCCTCTTCGCCGAGAGTGTCGTAGATGATCCGCCGGCGTGAATCCGACAAGACTTCGAATGCATGCTGAATCTCTTGGAATCTCGGGTCTGCCTGTGCACGAGACGCCGCGGATGCGTGTTTGTCCGGATGAAATAGTCGGGACAAACGACGGTGTGATTCGCGGATATCGGCCTCACTGGCAGTTGATGTGAGGTTGAGGACATGGTAAAGCCGCTGACGGGCATCATCCTCATCATCCATCCGCGAGATCGTGTCGCCAATTGACCCTATAGAAGCAATCCGTATACGTACAGGCACAAGATTGGGCATAATAATAATGTACAGACATATGAATTACGGGATGCGAATGAGAGACGCTTCATCCCAGCACAAGCCACCACACGGGAGAAATGTGCGCCGCCGGGACGGAGATGAAACGCGTGGCTGAATGGTGCAAAGGTTCTGCTCCAGATTCACTTGAATGATTGACTTACTACTGTGGCCTCTGGGTGTTTGAACATCTCCCCTGAGCCTCAATTACTTCCGATTGTTTCTTGAGTGTAGATTGGTTGAAGTCTCTGTAGGTACCATGAGAAGCCTCACTTCGTCCTCGTGACCGCTCCAGCCGCAGAACAATCGGCAGAGTATGAGTCACTTACGGCGGTGGGTCTCCCGAAAGTAACTTTAAGCTGTTTTGTGGTACAATTCATGATGACTGTGAACACAGTACATATACCCGTTCCAGCTTCGTGATCCACATTTCGATTGATGGCATTCGGGAGTCCCTGCTCGTCCTTGAGTAATTGGGAAATCGTGTCGAAATTGGTTTCCTTCAAGTCTTTGACAAGCTCAGCAATTCGCTCGAGGCGCAAGGGGGAGTCTGCCAACCACGGTATCTCTGTCAGTGCCTTAGGTCGGTTGATAGCGACACAATGATTGGTGTGGAAAACGTTACCATCAGAGTCTGCCTCGATCCGACCAAAGGGTCTGACTGGATTAACCTCCAGTCCCATGCTTGAGGCACTGTCTGCAATCAGAAAGTGCGCCGCACTGGCCACCCCTGTCTGCTCGAGTAGCCTGTGAGCACTCTCGGCAGACTCGCTCTCGAGTACTACGCGGAGTGCTACGTGTATTGGCAACATGGAATCGTCCATCTGCACCGTCTTGAGTGCATTGAGAGTGACGCCGACGCCATGTGAATTCATTCCAACTTTCGCTACAAGACCGGCTTCTGTGATTGTGGTAATGCATCTCCCGGCAGGCTCCTCGATGTGGAGAATCACGACTTGCTCGATCTGATTGGCCTTCCAATCCCAATTCTGTTGCAACCATTGCTGTCCGTCCACATGACGCGCAAAGGCTGTACATCCATCAGGTGGATTGGCCGTCTTGGGCTGTGTCAACGCAATCTCACTCCGCGCATTGAGTGCAAGGATGTCTTCCAAGGATACATGCGCACCTGTCGCGATGCCGCGCATCTCCTCTAGCAAGTGTGGGACATGCTGTTCGAGAGCAGGCAGAAATCGTGAAGCATAGATTTTGGCAGCGGTCCAGGACAAGTTGACTGATTCCTCAAACAGCGCAGCATAATTCTTGATCCCTACAAGAATCTTTTGACGTGCCTGACTTCCATGACAGTATCCTATCTCAAAGTGTGTTCCACTGCAGTGTATCACTCGCCCTTGCTCGGTCGAGTCTCCTGTGGGAGGTTGACGAAGAGAAGTCCAATCGGTACACTCCGACATGTCGAATGTCTGTTTGATGCTAGGTGATGTCAATCACATTTGTTTTCGATGGATTTGCCGTGCTAGCCCGAAGGGCGATCCGACATAATTCTAACACTTGCTGCATCTACAGTATCAGGGAAAGAGTCATCGGTGTTGTATATAAACTTCAGGGTATCCCCGCAAAGATGGCGGAACTCGCGCAATGTGGCTGCACCGTAATGAGAGCTCTCGTGTATGAGTGAAGTGAATGAGTTGAGTGCGCGCTTGTGCTGCGAAAAGATGCTGTGGGTCTCCGTCTATAACGTATATATAGTCCTTTACTGAGCAGCACTGTTAGCTGTTCAAGTGAGCGATAGTAGACGACAGCACAGAACGAAATGTCGGATATCAGTGCTCCTCCGTCACCTATGTCAGACAGTTCTTCTGAGCCTCGCTCGCCCAGCGGTGTTGGTGGTCTCGTGGAACCGATGGATCTGTCTGACTTTATTGGCTCACTCAATGAGGGCAAAAATGTCAATGGAGGATCGAAAGGCAAAGCACGCGAGTCGAGAAAGGGAAGCGTCGGGGGCAACAAAGATGTAGACGACAATGCAAAGGAGAAAGAATGGCGCAGGCTGCTCGATCGAGACTACAACTACCGTAAGCCATGCAACAGGAGTGAAGAGTGAAGCCTGATATGTGTAGAGCAGTACGTTTGTGCTGAGGACTTTGACTTTACGAAGAAATCATCCCAGCAAAGCAATCCCGAAACGAACGCACAATGAGAGCTGCACCTGTTTGTTGTTTAGTCATACCAAAGTATCACGTAGAGCCTGACTTCCACTTATCACAGACCGGCTCGTTGAAACGCAATACGGCTGCGATCCAGGGCCTGCTGCTGAGCTTGAGAGGCTGCCGGTAGGAAAGAAGGAGAGGGTATGCACGAACGCACATTGGGAGCGTCTGTCTCTGATCATCATTAGGCAGACAGCTCAGAATGGTGCTGCCCTCGTCTGCTGGTAGATGCCAGCACATCCTCCCTTCACTGTCCTCTAGCATCTGGCTCTGCATCCTTGCTGGGCTCTTGACTGCCTGTTCTTGTTTCAAGCAAGCATAGCGCTGCCCTACTTGGCAATGGCCAAAGTGATGATTCTATGATGAACAAACCACGCTTGATTTCGAATGTCGGGTGGTGATTGATAGCGTCTATGCTGCAGTATGCTCGCAAACATGGTCTAGCGACACCAGCAAGTTACGACTTTTGTAATCTATATCATGGCCTATCACAAACTATGTTCCGTGATATTCCTGTATTGGAAAAGGAACCGGATTTTACCTCTTCAACCAAATACTTTCGAGAGCAATTACAATTGAGTCAGAAATCAGTGTCTTTTTTGGCTACAGTCATAAAACGACCGTGTTCGCCAGACTTACTTTCATTGAAGCCTTGTGTTCAGTCCATCATCGAGCTACCATTGGAGAAGTATCGAAAGCAACCACTACAATCCTGTTCAATACCACGCAGCTTGGAGGAAGCTACAAAAGGATGGCTGGTAGACGACTCGAAATCGCACGACGGCGAGTATCCAAATGACGTACTCGATCTTCTGAAGGTGCCGCTAGGAGACGAGCAGAAGTGGACTCTCGAGCACTTGACACAGGACGATGCGGCCGAACAGTCGATCAGGATGCTTGGAAATGTACCAGAGGCATTCGAAGAGATCTTTGAGACTCTACCCAAGGTATGGGCAATGAGCCAGAAGCTTGTGTAGCATGCTCACATTGCGCGAGGTATGTAATCCGGATGCAGACAAGGAAGCCCTATACATCGACCCACCGCTTCTACCACTAAGCAGCGACGAACCGAGTCCTTTAGTCAAACCTGATGTGTCCTCATGTGGCGTAGGTGATACAACAATAGCTGATGCCAAGGAAGCTCAGGGATTGGTCCTAGAGAGCCTCGAGTCCTCATCTTCATACTTGTCTGAGTTATTGTCCACAACTGAATTACCAGAAACGCCAGTCAAGTTACGCCCGTGCTACAAGGTGGAAATTGACTCTCCTCTTTCTCCCAGACGAACGACCACGTTAGAAACTGAGGAGCTTGGACATGCTTCTGTCTTTGGTAATCTTCAGCCATTGGAGCTTCCTACTAGTCCCGAAGAACACACAATGGAGGCACTTCTCGGTCTATCCCCTGAAGGCACTGATTTTCATTTATTCGCTAAGGAGGATCTTTTTGACCATGAATTCGGACTCAGGATAAGGGAGCCAGATATGCCTAGAATTAGCCAGAACCCCGATATGAAAGAGTATCCTTGCTGCGTGCTCGACTTACAACGTCCGCAGAATAACAGTCGTGTTAACCATGTCGTCAACGCTGTGCCCGCAAGACATCTCGATCTAGATCTCAGGTGGAATCCGTTCAGGAAAGGACTATCGCTCATCACCTTTGTCGAAGACCTGGCCGAGGACGAGCTGATCCTTGACTTTATACAGCATGCTTCGAAACCTCTAGTAGCTAGCGAGATCTCTGAGGTAGTGGTTCGGAGAACAAATTCCGAACGTTCTACATCGCCGTTGATGCCTTTTGCCTTAATAGCGGAAAAGCCAGAGAATGTCGACAATCTGAATCAATTCCCTGATGGTCCGTCAACAATGTCCTTTACTTCTCGCGACGAAATGATCAGCACTAGCCAGTCTCGTATCGAAACACTTCGGACTATAGTTGACGGGACGCATGAGAGGCAAATTGCACAAGCTCGACCATCGGTTACAGTCGACCAATGCTATCATCCGCCAGCGCCTGTCACCTCACCAGGCCTATTCCTGGTCGACGGCACAGATTCCGATGTCTTGTCAAGAAGTAGTAAGACACTTCAAGCAAGATCTTGTGATGTCGCAGACTTCCGTGGAGGTTCTCGAGATCTCTTGCCTGCACCGATCTATTCTGATTTCACGAAACGCAGAAAGGGGTCAATAACAGGCAGTCAGAATGATTCAGAGGCGGGATGCACCTTGATCGAGTCCGAATGGACTGTTACAAGGCCATTGCAGAAACGTCAGCGCACTTCGCAGACCTCTGAGGATCAATATACGTTGCACACGCCTCTTGACGTTCAACACAGAATTGATCTACACATGACTATGCAAGGCAAGGAGCTCGTGCACGATGAACCACGACATCTCATGGAATTTGTGGAGACCGCGAGCATTTTGCCGAGTGAAACGGTGAAACGTGAGGTCATCGTTCCCACGAATGCATCGATTTGTTTGCATGGGGCACAATGGATCATTTCCGTCTGCTTGCTACAATTGTCGTCCATCTCGCGCGCCTTTAGTCGATATCACGAATCGGCCGTCCTGGTCGAGCGTGACTTGCCACAAGACAATGAAGCCGACCTCGTCATTTCGATAACGACCGGCATCGTGCTCTTTCGCCTCGAGCACGTCCTTGGTGCGTCATCGACGAATCTGTTACCATCACAGCAACGCATCGCAAATCTCCTCTGGAAGTACGACACCTTGGTGATCTTGATCTTGTCGAAAGCGTCACTGGACGAGTCACAAGTCATGGACCTGGTACCGTTCCAAGTATGGATTCGCGGCACGTCACGCGCATCACCGTGCATCGTCTGTACTTCCGAGCAGGAACTCACTCAGTACTTGATTTACGCCGCACAGCACTACAATGGCAATATGCCCGACAACCACGGCAGATCGTTAAGGGAAGAGGAGACGACGGCAGAGTTGTTTCTTCGCAGTTGTCCCTTTGTGAATGCCATGGTGGCTCAAAGGATCCTGCACGAGACTACATTATTTGAGTTTTTAAGTCTCTCACAAGCACAAAAGATGGAGATGCTGAGTCGCATCGGTGTGCGTGACGAAAAAAGACATTGGATCGTGCAATTCTTCTGCAATGATTGGCACGCCGACGTGCTGGCTCGTGAGCCAGTTATCGACTCAGAATCCGATTACATGGATGCAGACATGTCCATGTAAGGATATTTATTCCATTGATTCCTCAAAGATTATTCACTATTTAAGTAGATTTCAATACTGCTATGATTTAGCCGAAAGATATCAAGTTGAGTCTTTTTCTTTTGCTCTGGTTTTTCGAGTGTACCAAAATGATTGTGCGAATGGAATCACTATTATGCTGCTGCGAAAGTGCGACGATGTGAACGTAGTGACCGGAATTCCTAATTAGACACTTCCAGACCCTTGAGTGCGGGCGTGATTGGTCCCAAATTGCGCAAAGTTTCCTGAGTCGTGCCGTTGGGCAAGTTTTGTGGTGGCATATTCTTGAGGGTCAGGGGAAACGGGTAATCGTTCTCCTCCTCCTCGGCGGCAGTCTCTTCCGTGAGCTTGTAGGAGACGTAATCTTCCGTGTTGAGGCCCTGCAGTCCTTCCTGCAGTGACCCGAGGTCGCCGGGCGTCATGGCGCCTGATCTGAATCTCGGCGAGGCCGGTGCCGAGAGCGGGCGCGGGACCTTGATGTTTGAGCTGACGAAGGAATCTTCCTGCTGATCTTCTTCCGCAAAGCTCGTCGGGTATGCGCGACGGAGGGCGAGTTGACGGGCCTTCATGTACTCCAAGCCCATGCGCTTCCAGTCCAGGAAATCAGAGAGACGCTCGCATCGATTCCTTTGGTTGATGCGCTGTCGCCTGGACTTTTTGGTAAAGTTGAACATGACGTCCGTGAGCTGGTTGAGACTCTCGTCCACAGACTTCATCCGCCTGTCGACAATGTAGATGCCATAGTCCGAGGGATTCTCAATCAAGTCCTCCATATAACAACCGAATCCAGAAAGGTTGGTCGTGATGGATGGGACACCCATGACTGTACATTCGGCCGGGGTATATCCCCATGGCTCGTAGTACGACGGGAAGATGCCCATATGACATCCACGGACAAAGTCGTCGTAGTCAAGCGAGAGCAGAGGGTTGTTGCTGTTGAGGAACTCTGGATGGAAGATAATCTTGACTCGATCGTGGGAGGCGTTGAAGAGCTGAACTCTGCGGATCTGGTTCAAGATTGGATCTTCGCCATCATTCTTCATGTTGTGCGTCACCACTGGTGGCAGCGTGTCTCGTTTCAGGGCAAAGACACGACGCTTCAGCAGAATTTTCTCTTGTGGCGTCATCAGCTCGGAAGCATCTGGCACTTCTGTCCCAGGTTGACCGGTGTAACGTGTGGCACGGTCAAACAATCTTCGACCCATGTCCTTCTGAATCTGTTCGACTGTGGCCTCCAATGCTTTCGTGACAGCCTGACCCTTGAGTGCCTCGACACTGTACGAAGTGGTCTGAGCTGGCATGATAATGAAAGCCACCACAGTTTGCTTTGAGCCAGAAGACTTCATCTGATGGTTGAGTCGAGCCATGGACTCAATGTACATGTCAACACCCTTGTTCCTGTACTCGTATCGTCCGGCAGTGAAGAAGTAGAGGGTGTTGTCGAGATCAAAGTCGTAGTGACCATAAAAGTGACCTCGCACAAAGTCGTTGATCTTTTGTTTCGCAGTCTGGTGCAAGTTTTGGAATTCGTGCATGGCGGAGAACTTGACCACGTTCATACCGTTTGGCAGCACACCGTCCGGCTTTCGCTTGAGCAAATGCTCGGATTCGTACGCCGTAATGTGCGAAACGGTGGTAAAGACGTCTGCGGCGTGGGCAGCAGCACGTTCGATGCAGTAACGGTGGTAGATGCCTCGCTTGCCAGCCTCGTGGTCGACGTCAAAGTGCTGCAGATTGTTGTAAAAGTCCACACTGCCAGCACACAAGTACCGTCCGAGCAGAGTCGCATGAGTGGTGAAGATGGTCGTGACGTCGATCCTCCGTTTTCGACACAGGGGCAAAGCGACGCCAGCCAACCATTCGTGAAAGTGCGCGACGATGGCCTTTTCCTTTTCCTGAGAGGCAAACTCGCCCAGGAACCAGGCAACGAGGTATCCAAATAGAATGGTCTCGTTCGTCTCACCATCTCCATCGGGAGCTGGTATGCCGGCCGTCGCCCAGAGGTCAGCCTTCCACTCGCCCAACCATTGCCAAGCACCAGCGAGCTCAAACAAGAGAACTCGTGGAGCACCTTCGATGAGCCATCGACCATAGAGATACTTGACACCACGCGACTCCATCGCCTTGAGGGTTCGGTGCAGAGCCGGCTGATTGTCGGTCGGCAATTCTTCGACCTCGATGAGGTTTTGGGAGAGCGAGTGGAGTCTGCCAATGGCCACATATCGATTGAAGGGATACTCTGCAGCAGTGACTGGAGCTTTCGATTTCAAGACCTAGCACAGGTCAGCATGTTCGTTCCCATAGGCTCTTCTAGACATCGTTGCACGAACCGAATAGATTCCTCCCACTATGACGGTTAGTACCTTGGAATTGCACTTTTCACCATGACAATCTGCTCTTGATGCGAGAATTGCCATCATCGAGGAAGAAGCATACCTTTATTCGCAACTTCAGTAGCGACTTCGAACAGGACGTGGTTCTGGACATCCCGTGGTTGAGACATGATCGAGTCTTGTGGTCCTGCAAATCTAACGCAGAGAAGAGACCACTATTTCGCAAGAGACTGTCGAGCAAAAGACCAGAATGTCGATAGCAAGACTAGAGGCAGGCAACCTGCAGATATGAAAAGACGAAAGGACAGCTAGTTGACGGTGCTAGTGACGATGGTAGCAAAGAGTGAGAGAGAAGGGAAAGATGGAGAAAGACAAGCGCGTGCAGGTGGTTGGTTGGCCCAACTCCATGCGGGATCTCACTCTCTCACACTCTCACACACAGAAACTTGCCCGTTCAGGCAATGCTTCCCGCCATCCCCGCCAGTGATTCAGTGGCGCACAATTTCTCGTGCGTGGCTGAGCTGCGAACGGCCTCTCTCCACCAATCAGCGCGCAGGACCCTTATTCAACGCTCGGGTGAATGACGGGTGAATTCATCCCATGCAATGTATCCGACCTGCAGCTGCAGCAGGCATCTCTGACGCGACCGCAGGGCGGTCAACAAGTTGACCGCCCTGCGTACCCTCGCAAGCCATTTACATGTTGACCGGCATTTATGCGGTCACGTCAAAATGTCACGCAGGTCAGATTGTTCATGACACTTCGTTCGCCATGGGTCATGACCACGATGGGGATCGGTCGCAATGGTGGTGACCGTTTATGTCAATTCGGTCATGACTATGAGCTCAGCTGTTCATATCAGTCCTGACCGAATTGACGATCATGTCACGACCCCTCAATGTATTGGTCGACGTGGTCGGCACCGAAATATCTAGCGGTCAAATTTGTCACTTCATTAACCCTAAATGTGACCAACATAAGATGTGGTCACAAGTGTCACGAACAGGTTTGCTATGAATATTCTTGGTCAAGACCGGGTGAGATGAAAATCAACCTTGGAAGCGCCGCACGCACGCTGTATCCCGTTGTAAAATCGGTTAATGCAGATCGACTTCAGCCGATAGTGACGAAAATCCAGGGTGTGTTGCAAACTAGTCATCCTCCTCTTTTCTTTTAGTTCATTCTGACATGCCAACTTGAAAGTGACGGTACCTTGCCTACCAGACTTGCGTGTTCCCGAGGCAGGAATTTGCATTGGAGCTGGTGCTTGCTTATTTGTCTCAGCCGGTTCGGCTACAAGTCGTGTATTTGCAGGGTCCCACTCGATAGGTTGATTGGCCGACCAGTCACCGATACATGTCCTTTTGACAGGATGATCTGTTGGATAAGGGACCTTTCTTTTGTTGTAACTCTTTGCCTGCAACGCGATGAACTATTGCGAATTAGCTCAAGCAGGATGCAGCAATATCGAGGTTACAAGATATTTTCGAGTTCCCGGTGCACTACCAATTTCTTGTGTGGTCTTTGCTCTGGCTATAGCGATGTTCGCATATGTGTCCTTTCCCATTTTTCTACCGTAGGGGCCAACGAGCAACACTTCCTGAGCAGAGAGAGATGCTGATTTGTCAACGTCAAGACATTCCGATGGGCTGTTCTGCCTGGCGTCAGCAGGTTCATGGTCTCTGTGCATATGGGGTGCCTCTACCGAAGCTCTGCTAGCCTCACACGGACTCTCACTCTCAGAGACTGCAATTGGATCCACGGAATCCTGGAGTGGACTATTGATATTATCTCGACATACTTGCAAAGCATCGCGTCGATCTTCCTCGATGTCAGCAACGGTGGCTGTGGGCTGACAAGCGCTGTTCAAGAAAGCATTGATGCTCTGCTGTGCCTGCTCAGAGTCCTCATCACGGGAGATCAAAGGTCTCAATGGCAGAGTACCTTTCACCCTATTGTCGCGCGGAGCAGATCGACCTGACATTGGGGTGGAGGATTCGGATTCGACAGATGCTGTTAGTTGTGTCATTTGTTCTGCCGTGCTCTCGAGTCTTTGCACGGATGATCGTCCACTGTCTTTGTTGAGTGAAAGCAGCACTGGGTCGATGGTCTCTGAGTCCGAATCTGAATCATTGTCAAGCACCGATACCTGCTTGCTGAACTGCGGGCTTTCCGTCTCCTGCTGGGCGCTTAATCTAGCGGTCAAATCCGCTACCTGCTTCTCCAAACGGGCATTCTCTTGTACAACTCGCAGTAGATCTACGGTATGAGCTTTCTTGAGGAAATGTATGAACATTTATCACCTTCTTGTTGACGAAACACACCTTCAGAGTCCACAGCTGATTCACTGGTGGATGCATCAAGGTCTTTGGAAGACTTGGCACGCTCCTTGCCCTTGAATCGTCCAGTGCGCTTGTGTTGTGTTTGTTTTAGACCCGTCAGAGATGACATTATGCAAGCGGTTAATGTCTCAGCATCGAGTCGAATATTCTTGTCAATGCAAGCCTGCATGACATCCTGCAAAATCTCCGCTCTTTCAATCGTGCCATAATTGGACCATGTGGCGTCCGCTTGATAAGCTCGATGGAGAGTCACCTGGCCTCGAATGAAGCTCCTTCGAGCAGTGTAACGATCGTCCCATTTGTATTCGTCCTTAGGTGCGATGTCGAGTCCACGAGCTCGCAGAGATTCGTGTATGTCTTTGACATGTTGCGCGCCCACGACTCTCGTTCTCAATGTCAACCCATCTTTCGCAAGGCGAGCTGCACCATGTTCTCTCACTATTAACGCCGTCTGCCGAGCAACTTCTCGAGTAGACGGAAGTTCATGTCTTTCGATTGTGCCTGCTGCTTCTGGAATATCCTCCAAGCCTTGTGACACGATTGAGAGCTCATTCGTATCGCGAGCATTTGACGAAGATACAGGAGTGGGACTAGGAGACAACGAAATTTGTCTCTGTCTTGCCGTGACCTGACGTTGTGAGCTTGGAGTGTGTGGGAATACTCTCTTCGGGGATCTTCGAGCTTCGGTGACCTCGTCATGCATGAGTCTGCGTTGCAGGGTAACATCAGTCAATTTCAAAATCTGACGCCGAAATTTCGGATCAAATTTATCAAGCATGTCCCACTCTGCGTCCGTAAGTTGTGGTTCCATGTCTGAGTGTTTGTGTTCTTTGAGATTTGATCTGACCAAGCTTTATATACACATTAACTGATCAGCTGGCTCAAAATCATGCGCCTGGGAAACGATCTCTGGGCAGCTGCTGTCATCCCTATATACCTGACTCTAATCAGCACTCCTTCCGGACAGACACATATGCCAGCCACCAGACTCGTTTCTCGAAGTCATTGACCCCTGCAAGATGTCAGAGTGCTTACATGGCGAAAGCGAGGCACCAACTGCTCCAACACGAAATACTCTGGCTGGAGACTACTGTCTAATCGTTGGCCAAAACTTTGCAGAATACAACGCGTGTGGCAGGCTCGAACAGGCTGTCCTTCAGCTAGCCATTGAAGCTCACAGACGGATGATCACAGCCACTTCAATAACGATGGTTGTAAAGCTCTCGACGATTGTGTACCATGATCTCACCTGGGACAATCGTGTCGAGCGCAACGATGCTGAGGACAAGGACCCAGGCTCCGAAGAGAGCTTCGACATGGACCAAATTCCAGACCAGAGCTACATCAAAGCACTGATGGCGGAGTGGCCCGCGGAAGTGCCCGAGAGCGAGTATGGCAGGGAGACCTCCAGTGAAACGTTAAAGGAGGATGATTGATACGCTTGTCCAAGTATGGATAAAATTCTGATCAAGCATTAGTGACTTGCAGCCTGAAGATCACTACAAGATTTCCTCGTCCCACAATGCCTGCCTTCTGCCGACCACGTATTCTCGTCCTTGATATGTGAGCAAACCGACAGGCTGATCAATCCATCTGATATCAACAAAGAGGAGTTTACCTCGCTTTGCCTTGAGGCAAAGTTTGCCATCTTTACTCGTAAGCCAAGTCTGTATCAACGCTATTTGAATGCCGTTATTGATGTCATAAAAGGCGAATAACTGGACTTGTCCCAGGTGTTTCGAGAATGGTTCGCCAACAGAGCTCAGATTGTAAAACAAGACCCAGGTCGCATCCCGATCTTGTTGTGCACTGCCTAATGACTTGTTCCTTGCTACTCGCTGCCGTACTGAAGAGACAGAGAAGGTATAGGGAGAATCCCGGCTGGTCGACTGGCCTAGCATTCCCGCAGATCGCACATAGTCGTACGGGTTTGCAAGAGCATGCAAGGCTGACTTGGCTTGTCGAAGAGAAGTTGTGATCAAGGTCTGTGAACGCCAAGTATAATCAGCTAACATAGCCAGTTCAGCGTGACTCAACTTGTCGGACTTGTGAGGACCTAGAAGACCTCCAGAATATCCTGCAGGTACATCTTGGAACAGGTGATAAGGGTTGAGGGATCCGTGCTCAGTCAAAAACATATCCTGAAATTCTGAGCTTGTTCTGCGCAAAGTAGTGACATATCTTAACTGATTGAATTGCTGGAAGAACAAAGACGCCAGTGATATGTTTCGATTGGCGTAAAACCGAGATTTGGCTTTGTCTTTGATGATGCCTGCTAGTCGTTCCATGGGAAATTGCCAATAGCAGTCCAACGGTCCAAAAGCCGCTATGCTATCAGTCATGTGTAATAGCATGTGAATTTGCTGACGACACAAATGCAGACGGCTTGTCTGAGCTTGATAGTAGTCCATTTCGAAATGAAGCACAAAGTTTGCTATGCTTCGGCGAAATTCTGGTATTCTCGCGACATCGAATGGCTCTATCATACCTTGTAGAGTATGAACCAGAGAGCTGTACTGCGTGTAAAATTTGTCTGGTAGCCTGTCCTTCAACAAAACAGGACCATAAACCATAAACCAGACCAGTCGCTGACCAGCAGTGAAACGTTGATGATGGGAGACCAAAG
The DNA here is from genome assembly GCA_000836175.1 of Taphrina flavorubra JCM 22207. NCBI lineage: Eukaryota > Fungi > Ascomycota > Taphrinomycetes > Taphrinales > Taphrinaceae > Taphrina > Taphrina flavorubra. The sequence goes on along the minus strand of DF819239.1, from coordinate 75,030 downwards.
GCTTGAGCGCCGGTCCGAGACTTGAAGGATATTTCTTGTCAGAATTTGAAATATCTCTCGAGACATCAATCCACGTCTGCTTGTCAAGATGATATGGATTGGAATCGCAGAAACCTGCTTGGAATGCACTTGCTGTGCTCTGCTCTGCTGGTTGGGTCGCTGCTACATCCACTAGGAGTTCCTCATTCGGATCCTCAGTAGTCATTCCCGAATCTGAACCACAGGTGACATTCTCAAGGTCAAGTGTATTGACAACGTGGTCGTGACCGTTGCCGTCAGCCATGGCATCTGTTTGAGTAAGTTGCTCATCTTCTGATTCGGATGGCTGTGTGTTAGCAGTAGACTTAGCCTTCTTGCTTCTGCGTTGGATGGCACTATTACTGCCAGATCTTTTAGCCTTCGAGAACGAGTCCCCAGACCAGCACCGAAACAGTAGAGGCTCCAGATTTTGTAGCACGATATGCATGAAATCACATACAAAAGATATCGGTGGACTGATTGTGGCCAATAAGAGAAATGGGGAATGACCAACGATTCCAGTCAGCTTGCGATGAGCCTCATACTCTCGCAGGCGGGTCAGACGCCCGAGCTCTACGAACTGAGCACTACTTCGCCATTCTGACGGAGTACGCATTGGTAATTCAAATGGGTTGTATTGTTCTGTGGTCCTCCCTTCGCGACGTGGTAGGTCTACCGGTGGAATTAATGGACACCGAATTCCCCGATGATGGATGCCCCTGGTTTTGCAAAACCAGCAGTACATGTAACCAGCGTGGCCAGTATGGTTGACCATCTTGGACATACCTGGTGAATCACCTTGCAAGAGGAGTAGATGTGCCTTCAAAGTAAAAAATTCGCCATGACCAGTAGAAGAGTCCTTGGACTGCCAGCATTCTATACCATTCTCGAGTTCAAGCAATTCGTTCACTACTGGCGTCATGTATGAGTTCATATCTTTTGGTTCATTAGGTCCTGGTATCACCCCCAATAGAATCAGATTTTCTTGCTCATACCTACAGCTTCTTGGTAGATTGAGGTTGACTACCATGATTGGCCAGACGCTGAAGCTACCTATTTTGAACAACTGAATACCATCGGTGGAAAGTGCGAGAGCGAGGGTCCGAGAGTCGGTGAAATAGCCCCTTTGTCGTAGATTCCGATAGTGCTCAGCATCCCAAATGTCGCTCACTAGAGTGGTCAGCTGCAGCGAGGGATACTCTGACTAGTATTCCCATACCTAGACCAGTGCTTGATGACTTGGTACTTCTGGACATCAAAGCAGATCTCTCCGGATCAGCATACTGTAGTCTGAACACTTTGATCAGCGAAGTGAGATCAAACGTTGCATGTGGCACTCGAATGACCTCCCCAGAAGACCCTAATTTTTCGTGCGAAAATCGTTCTTTTTTGCAATACGGGCAATATTCAAGATCGACATGCGGCCCAGTATAGGCACAACATGAATTGGGACAACAGTGATACCTCTGCTGATGTATGCCTGTCAGTTGTGATAGATGTCTTGCGGCTCGCCAATGACTAGGAATCTCCTTGTGTAATGCATGCCCGATGACCCTCAACAGCAGATTGAAGTTCCTGGTATAGTCTTCTAAGGATGATTCAGAAGCACCAGCTCTCATGCGACACATAAAGTTCGATATCGCAATATCCATGACCGCTTCCAGTGATCTCTTTTCCCACTGATAACGATATCTTTCCATGGGAGTTGTGTCCATTGCAGCTGCAGCACTAGATGTCTCGTCGTTGGTCCCCTCCAAAGACTCCATAACTTCACGAATGAGATGGTTCTCTTCACTTTCTGCATATTTCTCAGCGGTCTCTTCTGGCTCACCCTCGCTCACGATGCCCAAGTGGTCTGCATACACCTCAGACTGGGTTTGAGGACGAGCAAACTGAGCACTGAGAATGCGTACTCTCTCTGCCTGAGCAGCGTCAGTATCAAGGTACTCCTCAAAATCTTCTAGATTTTCGAAGTGCTCATCGTCGTATTCCGGCAGCAATTGACTGGTGTCGCGCAAGCGTCCTCTCAAATATTCTGCAGAAAGATGTCTCTGTATAGTGCTTCGGTGTCTTTCCAGGCCAAGTGGTGCACATTCTCGACAGGGACATGGCAACTTAATGCGCCGCAAGAAGGTGTCCTGTGGCATAAGTGCTGTTGTAGTTCATGCTCTGTCAGACTTATATCGAGGTCCGCGAAGCTTGTAATTTGTGTCGGTGACAGGAGAGGTGAGCTTGTCTTGATCATATGCATGAGCTTAAGTTTGTTGTTCATCCGATTCCTGGCCGATGATCAGCAAGTTTGGAAATACAGCGTTACTGTATGTCTAGGTAGAGTAACATTAGCTCCGTCGCATGTGCTCTCCATGTCTTCGGTCACATCGGTCATAAACATAGTGACCGCGATTTGAACCAGTGTAGTGACCGCAATTTGAGCGGACAAGTCCAGTCATCACTAGTGTGACCGACAAATGTGTCAAACGGGAGTGGCTGGGAGTGGCTGGGAGTGGCTGGGTACGAGGTCAAGAAGAATTGACCATGAAAGTGGGAGGATTGACCGCCGAAATGAATGTCAAATGACCCGTCCGACCGCCTTTCACTCCCCTTAGAGCATGCGCATAGCCATGGATTGCATCTCGCTCTGAAGCTTGCCGCCAGCTGGGCTGGTGCTCGACTACCTAGCTATAGTACGTACCGGTACATACTCCCGAGTAAGATGCAAGCGTTGCTCGGAGACTCTTGACCCGCAGGCTTGACGTGGACGAGCCTGATCATGTAATAAGCGGTGCCGGTACTTGGTCGCATGATCAGTGCTTGATGCTGCCCGCTTGATTGCCGCCTGCCAACTAGCTGCAGCTGCAGCTGGCAGACAAAGCTGACAGAGCGGACGAGATTTCTGCTGATTGTGCAGCTGCCGGCTGCTAAGCTCAATTGCACGGGTTCTCGAGAGAGAGCTAGCTAGGCCATTTGAGTGAGTGAGGTAGGCAGCACTGCGAGACTCTGGACATTGGTGAAAAAGGTGTCTATCAAGTATATATGGGGTCATTATCTATGGTTTCTCCTATTTCGTCTATTATGCAACTGCTGCTCTGGAGATGCTGAATGCTGGAAAGCTAAAATTGTAGAGAATGCAATTGCTGATGCTTTCTCGACCCGTCTCTTGTCCTTGTTTCTGTGCCGCACCCACTGACTGTTCGTATGATTCTCATGACTACTGTGAAGGGCGGTGCACCTTGGTCAATTCTGTGCTGGAGATGCCGCGCAAGTCGCTGACATGGCCATCAATCTCAACCCTGGCCACCGTATCGGCCGCTCGCCAACAAAAGACATATGGCGACCCGGCAAAGATGGCCACAATGTCCTTGAAGAATTTGGGAAACATGCTCAGCACATCCGTGGTGGAACTCGGTTCAGGCGTCCCCAGCGCACAGCTCGCCTTGAAGGACTTGCCGTCCGAAGTGGTGCCTGTCCAATTGAGCGCAAGTTCAGTCGGCAGCTCGTAGCCAGATTCCTGGTTGAGAGCTTTCTCCGTGGCTATACTATCGCACTGGAAGGACACCAACATGACTTTTCCATCCTTGGTATATGTACCCTGGCCGAGAAGTGGTCCAGCACTCGTGCCAGCCCGGGGAATGTACTGCATCAGGCACAGCACCTCTGACGAATCTGCATTGCGAAGCTGGAAATTGGTAAACTCGTTGCAGAAGTCGGTGAACTTCAGGTTCAGATAGGAGGCTTCGGTATACGTCGCATATCCATGAACACGCTTCTCCACCCCACGAGCATACACCGTGCCAGTCACTGACAGCTTCGGCACGAAGCGCTGGCGAATGTTTTGTTGTTGCACCTTGCGGCCAAAGTCATGCACCACATATGCCTCGCTTTCCACGCGAAAATGTAAATCGTACTTCAATTGGTTATCATTGATTTGAGCTGTCCATCCCTGATGGTCGTCGTCCATGACTATGAAGTGCTGTGCCACATGTATAGAGTATCGATCTGTCGAGACCTTCATCTGAGATGCCCGCAGGGTATGACTTGCCACGATGGCCTCCTCGTTGGGAGCATAATAGGAATAACTGAGGGGAGCCACTTTGACCAGGATACCAAGATTTCCGTACCTGCTACGTTAGCATGGACATTTGATAAATCTCGTTGTTACGCACGCAAATTGCAAGAAACCAGCAGTGCCATCATCGAAATTGAAATAGAAAGATTTGTATTGCGTAGTGAGCCCTGACTCGGAGATGTTCCATGCAAAGTCCGTCAATGGCGCATTCGTCTCGAGTGCACCATCCTTGGCGAAAGGCAAGTCTGCCGGAGGCTCAGGCTGACTGCTTCCACCAAAGAAGCGCATCCTTGACCGACACGCCGGTCTTGTCGCTTGGTAAGGAGCGAATCCCTTTTTTGTTTTGACTTGGCAGCGGCAGGCGTTTGGCTTGAACGGGAGTCTGGGAGGAAATCTGAGATTCCTTGAAGATCTGCTGCAGCCCTTTTTGTGTGCGTGCGCCTGCTGCTCTTGACAACTTCGCTCTACCTGCCGGTACTCCGCGGGTGCTCACTACTGCCGTTCTCTACTCCATGCATTCGCCAATTGATGATCCCCCCTGAAATGCACATGGGTTACTCTAGAGTATTTAGATTGCTTCTCTACGCAATCTCGGCACACGGAGGAAACAGTCGAACAATCGTCATGAACAACCCAGAGCTGGAAATCAAGGCGATCGTGCTGGCACTAACGGAAAGTGACGATGCCGCCAAGCATAAAGCCACGGTGGACAAGTACTTCACCAGGGACGCCGCCTTCGTACACCCTCTCTGCACTGTTGAGCGTGGTCCCGACAGCAGAGAGCGGCTCAAGAATGTCTATGCCGTCTACAAGTTCTTCACGCGCGACATCCACATCGACATCCAAAGGGTCACCATCGATGCCAACTGCACACGCGCCGTAATTGAGCTCGAGGAATCCCTCTCCGCCTCCTTCCTGCCTCTCCTTCGCGTCAAGAACCTCAAAATCATCACCATCCTCGACTTTGAGCGCATCGATAATAGATTCTACATCAAGCGACAATACGGTGAGTACTAAACTTACTCACATGGTAGCACCATCTGGAAATAGATTGCTGACTGAGAGATCTAGATGCATTCCCACTGGATCACATCAGCGAAGTGGTGCCCTTCGGGTTCCTCTACGGCTGGTACAAGTTTTCCGCGGGACTCATTGGCGACACCACCGGCGGCCTACTTCAACGTTTCGGATTATGGTAGGTGGCCGCCACGCACGACGAACCTACCATACTGCCGAAAGTGCCTCGTGGCACAAAGTGAAACACGACACAATGATGATGATGACGACCATGACGCCGCACGAACGAGATTGATTAAATAGAGTATATTATAGATAACCACTATGCTTAGAGTGCTAGAACAGAGAATAGAAATTAGAGCATTTATTCGCCGTGCAAACGCCGTCATTCATGCTCCGATGCGATCAGGTCTCTTCCAACCTCGAGTGTCGCACAATCATCATAACCACTCTACAGGCGACATATAGCGTCGCATTGGAGAGCAGCAGGCACAACAAGTCGAAATTTTGGCCGGGTAACAAAAGGATGCCTCCACGCCGAATCGAACGACGGACCCCATCATTACTAGTGATGTATTATACCACTAAACCATAGAGGCCATTATTAGCCGAGTATGCTGGCTCCGATATATTTCCCCGACACTCTAGCTCTGTCACACAGAAGCCAAGACATGGGCAATTTGTGTTGGATATCTTTGTAAATTTGTCAATCTGAAAACTGTCCGGGAAGCCGATCAAACAAAGGCAATGTGCGCAGTCACTCTATATTAGCATTTACAAAACACAAAGAGCATGTAGCAGAACAGATATGTGGATGTCATTCTACGTGTCATTAAATTTCTCCTGACATCGAGATGCTCGTGCAGCGTAAACCAATAATTGGCCTAACAAGAAACCTCGACAGAGCTTCATTGCTGTCGACCTTGTGCCAGTAAACCTGACGGCAGCATCAATCATGTTGTGCCATACAGTGCGTAGCGATGGAGCCTGACAGCTATGTTCTATTACCCTGACGTGCGAGCTAGTGAACAGGCAATCCTCCCGTGTGTGTGATGCCAAGGAGTAATAGCATAATTATGTCCTCACAGGGATATCGTCTGTCGATGTAGATGAACGAGGTAGGTCCATGCAAGATACTGCAGCCAAGCAAGTTTGATATATTGAAAACTGCTTTAGGCAGCATTTTTGCGGCTCCTGACACCAAGGAACCTCGCGCACTCATTGAACAACACGATAAACTCTCCGTCATTCGGCAAGGGCATGCCTTCTTCGTAGTGGGCGAGTCCGTAGACCTTCATAGACTCGAGCAGCGACTCCTTCGTGATGGCCTCAAACTCCGCGACCGTCATGGTGGGCAATTCCGGTGCTTCCGGGTCCGGCGACGGCATCCACTCCACGACATCGGATGGGTCTCGCGCAAACGAGTTGGCAGTCCGTCTGATGGATCGTTCCTCCAACTCGTCCAACTTGACCTGCAGTTCCTGCACCAATTCGCCGATGAGATCCTCCTGCTGACCACCGGTTGCCTGTTCAAGCGGCTGTCCATTCGTTGACGAGATACCCATCCTCGCCGCATCGATCCGCATAATGTCTTCCCCGTGCTGCATCAACAACTTTGTGTTTTGCTTCACCAGCGTCGCGATTTGTACTAATTGTCCCGCAAAGCTCTTCATGGACATGTCCCCTTCTGCCGGCTCACTCGCTCGAGCTTTGCCACTGGCTTCGGCATTTGAGGATGAAGACATTGTACTGAGAAGTCACAGTATGATTCGATCTGCTTCAGCTGTATAAACGAGAGACGAGTTGTGTCCAGAAAAGCAGGAGAGGGCATATGCATGTCCATAGTTGTGTTTCAATGGCAGGCACTCACACATTGCAGCGCCGGTGTGGAGAGCACAATCAAGTGGCGCAGTGGGAAACGTGAAAATCAGGTTCACCACGAACGATCAATGCCTTTGCAATGGCAATTGGTGTGCCAGATACGGTATGCGTCCATGACCATGCACGGTTGTAATATAAGCATGTATAAGCATGCGCACATCATATCGACAAGGCCGGCGTGACAAGACTAGGATAACTCTGATCTACACATTATATCTCTCTATATGCCATCGAATATCCGACTTTGCAGTGTTTTGATGTGCTTGCTCGGCACAGCGCTCGATACTACTTGAAATTGAATCTGGCCCACATCCTAGAATTGTGACTGGACTCCTGCCGCAGCTCGACACGAACTCTGAGATACTCTTTGACACTGAGTCGAGTGAGTCTCGGAAGCTTATCCGGATAGAGTCCATGTCCTGAAGGGCTACTGTTGGAGACTTTTCCATTGCATGTGCTGACGGAATTGAAGCATACTGATCAGTGACAATTCTTTCACGACTAACCACGATCTCGATCCGCAGCAAGCCATTGAACTTCTGCATTAGAGTACGAATCTCTTGCTCAACCCATGCGACATTGCCTAAGAGTCGTTAGTCATTGCGTTGCATCACTTTGAGGCTATCACTTGCCTTGTCTTCGTACGAACCATATCAATCTGATAGATCGCACAGATGTGTTCGAGCAAGAATGCAAGGTCGAAAGAGCAAATGATATGCCTGTTCCACCAACTATCATTAGCACATGACGGTCGGTGATCAGGGCACTGTCGAGAGCGCCGTATGGCCCGTCAATCAGAACACTCACTGGCTCTTTTGTAGCCCAGAGATAATTGACTAACTCGTGTGTCAGACCAGACTTCTTTCTGATGATCAATTGTAGCGTGTCTTGTTCTCGACCAGCGTTCGCGACCGTGAACGGATGTGGTTCCCACTCGCCAAGCGAGACGCAGTACATGTAGACGTGGTCTCCCATTTTCCACGACTTCATGCCCGTATTGCTGACCTGCACCACAGCGACGCTGATGTCGTCTGCGTCCGTGTGCACCATTCCCGTGAGAGTGGTTCGTCCACGACTTCGCCATTGTTTAAGTGCGATGAAAGACCAACGAGCCAGTCGATCGGAGTAATATACCGCCAAGCAAGCTATAAGCCATCTCGATTCTTGCGGCCAATGTACCCAACAGCCAATGACAAGCAAGATTGATCCCAAATTATGCGTGATGCGAAAGAATTCATAACCAGTATAACGACGAACCATTGGTATAGAATGCAGAATAAGCCAGGTCATGAACAAGGATGCGAAAAACCCTCCTAGCCAGTATCTCATGCTCCAACGGGTCGCCAGATAGCCACCTGTCATGTGATAATTTACTCCCATTTCGATCGTCCAGAAGAGCGTGTGTGCCCAGGAGAGAACGAAGACTGTCCAACCGACCCAGCGATGAAGAAGCCCAAAGCTTGTGTATGGTATCCCCGAAAAGAGAGAGATCAAGCTGTACCTTGTCACTAGGAGAAATACTAGTGGTAGGCTGGCGAAGGCTAAATAGCCCGTTCTGTTGGCAATAAACTGCATTGTAGTTGCCCTTTGAACATATCCGGGTGCGTGCTTTGAAGTATACCTGTATGAACGCCCATAAGGAATATCGACAAAAGTCAAGAGGATATTGTATGCCGTATATGAGGCTATCAGCAACAATTGAAGACGTGTTGTACGTAGATTGAATCCGTAAGCAGTTCGAAGGCCGCACTGCCGCTCCAGTTTTCCCAACCAAGGTCTTTGTAGGACTTTGAGGGCACGGTACATGCATAGCACAACACAGATGCAAGCTATGCCTGCCCATAGAATCCAAGCGTATCGCAAGTGCTTCTTGTACTGCGTTTGATACAGAACAGAGTATATCGCAGCTTCAGCCTTGATGTCACTCGTGACCGAACTACTGACAGGATTATAGGACATTTATTATATATATGTCAGACTTCAAGAACTTCCCAAATTGTGACGGCCTGGTCAATGCATTTTATGACACACCTTCGACTGAATCATCGAGGGATCGTCGATGTACTAGACAGTCTATTACAAGAGAGCTTTTGTCCGATCTGTGGCTAGCAGCATGCTCTGCTGCTCATATTGTCTCAAATGAGCGATTTTCTCTCAAATGAGATTGTGCGGCGCGATAGCGGCCTCAGCGTCTTTATTCTCATTGAGAACATCTTATCAGAACCCATGCATAGCATTTGACTGTAACCTACCTGTTTCTTGGTTGCTCGACAACGACTCAACTTGCCTCACAGACCCTATAGTCACAGGTGCTGTGTTTTATCGCGTGGAGTGCCACGGAAGAGCGCGCAGTTCCAGCTGACTCCACATTTCAGCATAATCTCCAGGATCAAAAGCTTGGCGGCTATTAAGGCACAACGTTATTGGACCAAGGATTAAGATCAGTGCGATGGCTCATGGTATGGCTATGAGCTCAGGCTCCAACAGTTCGAGCATTGGCATGGTCTTTACGAATAACTATAGCGGTGTGCCTATACTATTTGCAAGGTGTGTCAATTATTACCGAGTCTCTGCACACCTGATTCATGTGATAGTTGGACACCGAGGGACAATGGAGCTTATCTTGGTGCCTGGTTCGCCATCTTCTTCCTGGCCATACTATTTCGTGGCCTCCTTTGGTCCCGAACAGTGTTTGAGACGCGATGGGCAGCTCGATGGTATAGCAAGTATGACATTCAGCTTGTCCAAACACGCCCAGACACTGAGAGTATCCATGCAATCGACAAGTTAGAGGAGAAGAGAACTGCTATATCAAGCTCGAGAACTCAGGTATCAGCTCACGCACCTTTTCGATTACAGGTCGAGATCCCACGAATGTTGTTGGTGTTTGTCACAGTCATCTTGGGATATAGCTTGATGTTGATCACCATGACATACGTTGTCGTAAGTTTGCATTTGCAATCTCGATCATGGCTCACGTCGCAGGGATACTTCTTCGCAGTCTGCACCGGTCTGGCGATAGGTGAGATGGTGTTCGGGAGGTACACGCACAAGTACAACACGAGTCCGCCGAAAGACGAAACCTTATGTTGTGTCTAGACAATTTTATTGAATTGCTAGCCACGTACATCGCGCTCACATGTTTTCGAGGAAGATAATCTGTCACTAGTGCGACATTCTCCGACTGTCTTGCCACAAGAGAGTCGACTCCTGACCGCACGTACATTCATCAGCATGATCGCATGTGGGACGAAGTCATTGCCAATGTACAATTTCAGAAGAAGGACCTCGGGATGTGGTTACTGAAGTCCCGACGTGTGGCTGTGGATTTGTGGGGAAATTAACGAGAATGTGTTTCGAGTCTACTTCAACCACGATTGCAATAATATTAATTACAGCTGTAGTACTGATATAGCTACTGCGACCGCCAGCTGGAGCTGTTGGTGCAGGCCTGAGCATACACAAGCCTCTGTATATATACTTGTGCGCATCAGACATTCATATGGACTGCTGATATATTGCTTGTAAATCTTGACACTAGTGCCTTATCATGGACTTCTTGTCAAACATATCATCCATTGATGAGTCGCGGCCGACCTTGTATGAATTGATAGCTCAAGATCAACTGAGGGATCTGCTGCAGCCAGCGATCCGCTATGTGTTGGCATACTACGCAGAAAGATATCCGCGTAATCTCCTGAGGCTTGCAAACAGCACTGATGAGCTCTATGCTGCGCTGATGGTTGTCGTGGAATCTCACTTCTTGAGACATTACGGCGGCACATTCACAGAGAACTTTTACGGTCTCAAAAGGGTCCGGGCAAGCGGCATCAGAAATCTTTCCAGGACAGCATCATCGGCCCCTCAAATACTCGACAAAGCAACGCTATTGAGACGCAGAGATCGCATATGGTCGATTGCGTTCATAGTCGGCATACCATATCTCAAGGCTAAGTTAGATGAACAGTGGGAGATCCATGGGACACAGGCCGTAATCTTGAATGATGCGCATCGTCGCGAACATCTCAGCCCGAATGCTACCATCAAGCAGAAGTGCAAATTTCAGCTCAAGAGATTCTTCAAACTCACATATCCCACCTTGAACGGTGCTTATCATTTGAGTGGATTGTATTTCTCCTTGGCTTACATGTTTGGCTCGTCACAATATCACTCTGCTGCACATGCACTGTTAAGGCAACGAATGCATAGACTAACAGGAGAAGATTATAGACGCATTGACAAATCTATGGGCACACCAATTGAGCTGCCACCAAACTCTTCCTTATCACCACTGGTATTTCTTCGAGTACTGCTGCCTCGTGGCATCTCGGCACTGAAGTATATTTTGCCGCTTGGCATTTTCTTCCTCAAGTTTTTGGAATGGTGGCAAGCGTCCGATTTTGCAGCACAATTGGCACGCAAAACCTCCAGCAGCATTGATCTACCACCACCATCTGAAGTGACGCAACACCATGATGATGCCCAAAGGACAGCCAATCAGAAGAATTGTCGAATTTGTAATCATACCATCGTCAATCCCACTGCGGTACAGACTGGTTATGTCTTTTGCTACGTATGTGCCTACAAGTGGGTCAAGAACTCGTCCAGCTGTCCTGTTACAGGCCAAAAGCTCCTCAATGGTGTGGGCGGTCTGCGACGACTTATGGTGTGATCAAAACTATAGCAAACGTGGCTAGAGCAAAAGATTGTTTTTTTTTTCGAAATGAGATACCTTTGGGACAATTTATTCAAAACTTTCAGTGGACGATGCACAAAGTCTGCGTGCCAAATACAATTTACTCAGACACAAGGGGTGAAAAAATGACAGATTCGCGGAGTGAACTTCTGTGCATGCATATACAAAGCAAATTTCGTGAACATTTGTCAGTATCTGCAGTCGCCAGATCCCGTGTTCGAAGGTTGCCTCCTACGAAAATGGCAGTGCTATGTTACCCGAAGTCTGGCTATCCAAAGTCCGACGCACAGTTCTCACAGTCACTAAAGCGCTTTCTGATGTCGTTAACAATGCAAGACCCTCGTCAATGTAGAACTCAGCCACTGCTACGCGGTCTCGGTAAACCAGCAGTGATCGTGGCAGCGAGTCGTCAAGAAGACACTGATCATCGCCCAAATCTACACCTCGCAAGGGAGATTGCGAATGTATTGCTGGCTAGTCTGCTACATGAAATCACGACAACTGGACTGAAGCGAGACTTTCTAGGCTATCCATACGAAGGACCTTCGAAACGGACACAGTGGGACTTTTGGCGACAGAACGATGGCGGGGAATGTATAGTTGGATCCCATCAGACCTTGTATCCATCGGTCATCCGATACCTCAAATCCGATCTACAGATGCGAGGTTTCGTGGTACACAGTGTCACATTTCGTGAGGAACGATTGATATCTCGGCAAAGGCAGCCACTAACTAGCGCTTCGTGCAGGGGACTTGGATTGACGTATCACTTGACGTGACTAGCTGGCACCAATCTGGATTTGCTTGAGCGCTAGTCATCGAGGGCTAGTCATCAGTTTGTAGCTTTAATGCAGTACATAATTATCAATCACAAAGCACCGTGACTGACGCAGTCAAATTGGCTGAATTTGCCGAGGCCAGCAAATGAGCACATGACCGACGATCTTGGTATATGCGCGTCAAGCTGGAAAGATAGTCGGGCTGCTGAACGCGTTACTGTCAAGATTGCAGCTGCTGTGGTGGACGTCAAATTGATCATCTCGCATTCACTGGTGTGTAGGACTGCAGCAGCGGCAGCAAACCTTGAATGCAGAGAGCTTCGCGCGTCAGACGGAAAAGTGCGCTTGCGGCATGACGCAGGAGTCTGTCAAGGTGCCTGATCGGCTGGCTGGTCTTTGCTGACTCGGTAGGTAGAGGTGTCTGCAATGGAGAAGCAAGATGACCGTTGAGAATGCGTCGCGGTCAGCGCGTGCGCGCGCGCGTTGTCCCTCACTGCTGATTGGAGCAGCGCGCAATTGATGAAACCCTAACCTGCGAATTGTGCGTGAATTGCCGGTGAATGTGCAGGGTTTGTGGCAGTCCCCGATTTGTTTTCCAGGCTCGCCCAGGTTTGTTTGTGTCGCGGGTAGCCGAGATTGCTGAGAGCGAGAAATTTGGTTGCCGTGTGTGTTGGGCAGCCGCAAGCACTGAGCACCTGGGCAGACGCTCACAAGGGAGCCCAGCTGCTGCTGCTGCCTGCGTAGAGCGTAGACCCGCGATCCACGCACACACACGCTGCAAATGCACGCACACACAGAGGACCAGACACGCTGGGCAGACAACCGGCCCGCAGCCTGCAGCATCCTGCGTGAAGCAGCTACTGCCGCTCTCTTCCTTGTCTACATCAGCCAGGACATGCAGGTCCTGCCATTGCCATTGCCATCACCTCTCTAGACCTTCCCTCTGGCCTCTCCAAGAGACTTCCAATCCTCTCGTGGTCCGGCTTCGAGCTAGGATTTCCACATTCTCGCAGACACGCAGTCTGCTCGAGTATCAATATCCCTTGTTGTGGACTACGACCAATCGGCGACTGGAGAGACGAGAGTCTGTCTTGCCTTACAGGACACTGACGAAGGACGCTACCAGTTCTTCACTGCATTTTGTGCTACACGATAGGATCCTTGGCTTGTTCGACTCTCGAAATTGTTTCTGTCTAAGGAGTCCGATTCGTGTAAACACACCAGAGAACTTTGTTGAATCAACTAGTCTCACGCGATGAACGGCACTGTGAGTTCATCTCTGCGAATTTCTCGCGTCGTGTCGTGAGCTCCTTACTCATTGACTATAGCGCCGTACAACAAGAAATGCACAAGAGACACAGACTGACGAGAATGCGAGACCGACCAGGATGACGAGGGCGAAGAGTTCCCAGATTGTGGGCAAGACTATACAGAGCACGGTGCCGGTGGTCAAGCCAACGAGGAAACGTGCAGCTCTGGGAGATGTCAGTAATCATGTGCCAGCGACGACCGTGGGTCAGAATGCGAACGCTGGCAAGGCAATCGGTGTCTCGAAGGCAAGCATAGCTCTGAGGCAACGTGCATCGAATGTGCCGGTCAAGGTCGAATCACAGGTCCTCTTCGAGAAGCGGAAGCCGACATCTGTAGCATCCACAACATCCCGTCTCAGCAAACAAGAAAGTCTCGTCGAGGAGCCGCCTGCAAAGCAGAGAAAGACTCTACCCTCATCTCCAGAATTGGCATTGCCGACCGATACCCTCAACACACTCAGGTCAGCTTCGCCGCCCATTGTAGTGGAACCAGTCCAAGATTGGGATGACCTTGACGCAGATGACATACAAGACCCACTCATGGTTTCCGAGTACGTGGTGGAAATCTTTGAATATCTACGAGAACAAGAACTACTCACCCTGCCAACGCCTGACTACATGGAGCGCCAGAAAGAGCTGCATTGGAAGATGCGAGGCATCCTGGTGGATTGGCTCGTTGAGGTCCATCAGAAATTCAGACTACTGCCCGAAACCCTGTTCCTTGCTGTCAACATTATAGATCGTTTCCTGTCGCTTCGTGTCTGTTCTCTGCCGAAGCTCCAGCTAGTCGGTATCACTGCGTTGTTCATCGCATCCAAGTATGAGGAAGTAATGTGCCCATCGATACAAAATTTCATCTATATGGCCGACGGTGGCTACACGGACGATGAGATTCTCAAGGCTGAACAATATGTAAGAATGCCCGCAATTCTTGCGATTGTGACACATTACTGACGCATCACTAGGTCCTGCAGGTTCTGGAGTTCAACCTTTCCTCGCCAAATCCCATGAACTTTCTACGCCGTGTCTCCAAAGCAGACCAGTATGACATACAAGTACGGACCGTCGCTAAATACTTGCTCGAGATTTCGCTGGTGGATCACCGCTTCTTGGTGTACCCTCCGTCGCTGGCCGCTGCAGCTGGCATGTACCTCGCGCGGTACATGCTCGATCGAGGGGACTGGGACGCAAATTTGGTACACTACTCTGGATACACTGAAGGCCAATTGATCGGCTGTGTGCGCTTAATGCTTGACTACCTCACCAAGCCTGTTCGCCATGAGGCCTTCTACAAGAAGTATGCTTCAAAGAAATTCATCAAGGCATCGCTCTACGTCACGCAATGGGTGAACAAGGAGGACAATATCGCTCAATTTGACGACGTTGTCGACACCGGAGACTATCTCATTGAGGACGACGTCGACTACTAGTCTAGCATTACGAGTGGACGAAGCATGCATGCATCTCGAGGACTGTTGGTGGAAAAAAGGTCTACTCAACGGCAGAGACAAAGATCACTGAAATGAATATTGAAGAGCAAATTGTACAACTATAGCGTCCAAGAAAGGCACGTTCAAGCTCGTGCTCAGGACCTTTTCTTCTGCTGCGGCCAGCTTTTTCTTTTTCCCATAGCTCGCCCCAAATGTATCAATATGAATGTTGCAATTTGCAGTCTACTCCAAGTCTGTGCCTGAACATATGAGTTGTGTACATTCAATTCGTCGAGGATCAATCGAAAAGTCGAACATTGCATCGAATTTTGCCATCCCGCGCTTTTCCCTTCCCGCTTCAAGCCTTCCCGTCCTTGCGATGCGAACAACTCCGCAGCAATTCTGTGACTCCACTACTCGTAACGAGCGTCAGTCGGTTAGTGTTACTTTTGCTTTTAATCACAAATGCTAGAGACGCTTGATTTGTCGTCGCAGCTCAGATTTATACGCCGCTCAATATTATTACAAAGGAATCAGCGATAACTTTCGACACTCTGAGGGGGTAAGACTTTCCGTCAACGTCTGAATCGTCAAATTTCATACAGGGTCTCTCTGGCGGAGAAATCAATTTCTCGAAGATTACGAATGTCAGCGATACGGTGTGAGGATATCGCAGAGGTGGATCGCTGGAACTTGGTGATTTCGTTGGTGATTGCGGTCGGGATAGTGGGTTCGTATGTGCCGCAACACATGCGCATCCATCGTCGGGGCACATCGGATGGTTTGAGTCCGTTTTTCCTGCTGTTGGGGGTGACGAGTTGCACGAATTCGTTGATTAATATCGCGGTGTTGCAGTGGAACGTGTTGCGGTGTTGTGCGGTGCTGAGCGTCGGGGTGTGTGCGGCCAATGGGTTGGGTGTGATTCAGTTGTTGTTGCAGTGGGCCATGTTTAGTTTGACGCTGGTCTTGTTCTTGGTGTACTTTCCACGACCGTCATATTTTCCGCAAACCACCACCAACACTACGACGAGGACGACAGCCAGGACGACAACGGCGTGGGAGCAAGGGGACGGGATTCCCGTCGCACGACCGGTACCGCGACACACGTCGCTTTCATGGAACTTGTCGGTGGCCGTGTCCTGCGTGGCCCTGATCCACCTGGCCACCTTTACCGCAATCTCCCTCTCCTTCCTGCGTCGTTCAGCGACGCGGGAAAAGGCCATCACATGGGCGAATTGGCTGGGTGGTTCGGCAATGGTGCTCTCGGCACTCCAGTACCTGCCTCAAATAGCGACGACCCTGCGCCGAGGCACGCCGGGATCCCTCAGCATACTGACGCTCTCCCTGCAGGCTCCCGGATCATTCATATTCGCCTACTCCATCGCGCAACGTCCGGGCGTACGATGGTCATCCTGGGTCCTATTTGTGGTGACGGGCACATTGCAGGCCGTCCTCGTCGCCGTCTGCGCGTACTTCTCAATGCGGGCCAAGTATCATTGGGGCGAAAGGCGGCAGATTCGTCGCGAACAGGCACAGCGCGACTATGATGTCCAGGAAGACCAGCGCGTCGGACTCCTTGAGGAACAGACGGGCGGCGGCGGAGGCGAGGAGAGCGAGGACGAGAGTCAAGTCGTTCGGCGGACGTACGAGGAGGGCGCGGAGTAATGCCGACATTTTTGACGGACTGGATTCGTACGAGTGGTTGTAGGACACAATGTATAAGATAAAAAAGTGATGAAAAATGCATGGTACGTCATTCGTTTTCGTGAATCATCATTGTTGCGCTACATAAAGGATAGTGTATCATACTACGGCAAACGCGTTTATTCAAGTGCATACTCTCGCTCTCATTCATTCCATCACACTCCACTCACATATGGCCCGTGTCTATCACAATCATATTCAGACCATGACGAGATCCGCCTCGAAGCGACACTGATCGATGGCCTCGACGAACCGATCTAGACTAGCGACAGACCTCGCCTGTTTCCACTGCTCTCTTTGCGAAAGCGACTGTTTTGCGCGAAATATATCTGCCCAAGAGACGTCGTGGTCGGCCTCGTCGTCTTCGTCGTCTTGATGATGAAGAAGGGTTGACAGGCCGGTGCGTTGTTCATGGACTGTTCCGCTCGTGATGCCGACGTCCCGCAGGAACCGCTCGACTTGATCCCTATCCTTGCCGTGGAAAATCACCTGAATCGCCGTCGTGCCGGTGCTGCCTTGACTAGTAGTCGTCAAGGTGTAAGGAAAAGTACCGTGGCGCAAGAGCTTAGTCAGGTCGCGACGGAGTTTTGCGAGAAACTGGGGCATGCCGCAGAGTATTTCATCCACCTCTGCCACCACGGCGCGGTCCAGCGTGCCGGTCTGTGGGAGTATAAAAGCGGGACATAGCGGAATACTCAGTACCGTGGTGACTTGTTCTTGGCCGCGCAATACATGCAATACGCGGCCGGTAATAGCTTGCTTTGAGGACAATGTCGGGGGCGGAAAGAAGGGCGCGTTGAGGACGCCGGCGCGAAGACCCTGCGAGATGGACTGGTATACTTCCCGCGCAACCTGCGCATGACTCAATGGTGTCGTGGAGAATGACTTGCTGCTGCTGCCGCCGGCGTACCCATGACTGCGCAAGGTGCCGGAAGTGAGTCGCGGTCGAATCGACGTCCGTCCAAACTCAGTCTTGACAAATGCCGCAGCGACGGATCCCGATCTCGACGACGACGACGACGACGGTCTGGGACGCCTGAGGAATGTATCTTGCGTGTAGAAGCGCTTGTCGCCGGGAAAGCGCGGTGCCCGTCGTTGCGGTAATGGCACGGGAATCGCTCGCGGCGCCCTGTTGCTGGGACGCAGTAGTTCCTGTAATCCATGTTCCGTCTGCGCCAATTGTCGCTTCAGCGCCTGAGCCGCCTTGCGAGCAAACTCGCGCCACGGACTCAATTGAGGCATCTTTAATGAACAGTCTTTGAGGAAGAAGAACCGGGAGATCAACATAGTATAGTCTTGATAATGTCAAGGTGGACGAAACACGGCGACACGCATCATCCGTGGTGGTGGCAAGTGCGGGGCAACTTCGGCTAAACTTCTCCATTCAGCATGGCGGGGAGTGATTGAGTAGTGAGTAAGCTCGCGGTCTGTATCAATTGCTTGCTCTATTCCTGCTCATGTCCAGCTGCAAAGGCCTGTCTAAACACTATCAAGTCTGCAAGTATCCCTTCATTCCACAACCTGACAACACTCGACAATTGTGCTTATCGTGATGATGTGCTCGTCAGTGGTGGCCAGTCTTCATCAGCCAATCCCCTGACCGTCACGGTGCCGGATTCTACGGGACAATCCTCCTCATCGTGCTCATTGTCGGATGAAGACTGTCCTTCGTAGTGCTCCAGTGTGCGGAGCATCTCTTCGCGCGACATCCTGGCCCCATCTTCGGGAGAAGAGCAGATGCTCTTGGTGATTACGGGCGAGCTGTCCTTGATCTTTTCCGGCAAGGCAGACTCGTGCGATTTGCTTACCCTCATCTGGATCGATCGCGGCGCCGTCATGTTGGCTCGCAGACGGGATCTGCTGCGTGGTCTTCCGTGTGCCTTGTTTGCTACTTGATCACGAACTTGCGATGGCGACTGTGGTTCCGATTCACTCAGTCGTCGTCTCTTCTCGTCCAGTGTGGTGCGCGCCAACTGGTCCGAGGGAACTTCGCTTTCTCCCCTCTGCCGCTTCGAACCACTGATGCCTTCCTGAGAAGTCGCGAGTTGTCCGAGACTGTGAGTAGCCTCGAGTATAGCAAAGTCCTCAAAGACACTATCCATTGACTTTGTCAGCATATGGTTTGGTATCCCAAAGATAGCCGTCCGCAAAAGTTCACAGACCTCTCGCTCGGAGCTGTCAGTCCGTTGAATGATGCCCAACATGCCCTCCAATAATGTCCGTATTGTTGGGCTCAGAATGTTGTTGCTGCTCATGAGGCCCGTCAAAAGTCGCAACAGACGCCTCGAGTCTAGCTGGTTCTCGTAAAAATAAATCTTCTCCGTGTCACCTGCTGCCCACTGCTCGAGAAATCCAGCAAAAGTCGTAGACGCCTCCGGATCTACTATTCTTAGGATTTTCAGAAACCGCGAGTTTATATCGACGTGGTCTGCGAGTGCTCCACGAGTCCACTTTGGCTCAGTCAATGGCCTTTGCTGGTCCAATTTGATGTGTATCTTTCTTACGCGCGCCAGTGCACCATTAGTAAAGTCCGTATCCGTGAGACCCCATTGTAATGTGGACTGCCCCAAGAGTCGATCATGACCGCCGGGACCGTGCAGAGGACTAGCGGGAGGTGATATTTCTGTCGCAACTTCAAAGGCAGCCCAACCATCCGTCTCGATCACTATGTTCCCCTTGGATCGCACGAATTCGATAGCCTTGATATGGTGTGCCGGTATAACGATTCGCTTTGTGCCCTTGCAAACACTGATGCTCACTCGATCGGGGCTGACCAATGCCGCCTCAGTCGCACTCAGTGTTGAGTCGGGGTCGCAATCGCCACTATTCCGGAAGCAAAAGCGAATTCTCGAGTCTCGAGTCTCAACTTCCTCCTTGATCTCCTCCGAAGACCATTCGCCAATCTGAATACTCGCGATGCGAAAGTCTGAAAAGGTCTTGCGTCCTGGAGCACCCCTCACCGGAGTCGTTCTCTGTGT
The DNA here is from genome assembly GCA_000836175.1 of Taphrina flavorubra JCM 22207. Taxonomy (NCBI): domain Eukaryota; kingdom Fungi; phylum Ascomycota; class Taphrinomycetes; order Taphrinales; family Taphrinaceae; genus Taphrina; species Taphrina flavorubra. The sequence continues at coordinate 55,151 of DF819239.1, read as the reverse complement.
TTTGCCATTGTTACGGCCAGCACTCAGATGGGTCGCATCGCCACTATTTTGAGGCCTCAGTGCTGTCCGAGGTCTCTTCTGTGGTGGGATATGCGCAGTATAGCCGTGAATCACAGGACCCGCACTCATATGCTCGTGCAAATTTGCAGCTGCACTCATATGATACGGCATAGCGCTGGCGTGCGGCACCTGCTGATATGCTCCGTACGGCAACAAGTACGGCGGTACATCAGTCTGTCCTTGCGCGGGATAATATGGCAGCTGGGTACTGTGGTAGTACTGGAAAGAAGTGTTTTGAAGATGTACATTACTGCCTCCGCCGCTGCTAGTGTTGCGAGAAGCGCGGCGTGACTTGTGAAGTTGTCCATTAGACATGGTCGCAGTGAGGTTGACGGATGCGGGACTCTTTGCGTTGTGAGTATGTCAGGCAGTCACGTACAATGATGCAAGAGCCACTACCTCATGAGAAATTTCGAGACTCTGCGAGAACTTATCCACGCACACATCGTTAGCCTATGTCTATGTGCATGTATACGTACATCTAAGTATGTGTATGTGAATTCGAAACCTGTGAATTCGAAGTCGAAGCAAGTAAGACGCGATCCCCGTGCGCGGCATCCCACAAAAGCCACGACAAGGGTGGAGCCGTCGCTCTGTCCGAGGGAAGAAGTTGTGTTGCACGCGTATACACGCAAACGTACACGCAAATATTCGTACAGAGGAAGTAATCATGTAGATAGCATTTCTGCGATATCTGCTCGTTGGCCTCGTCAATCGCCCGATCCTTCAATTACTGACATTCTACAGTGATCCGCCAACGGAGCGACTAACAAGGCTCTGTATGAGATTCCAAATACCTCTTCAGGTCAAGAGCACACTGCTGAAAGCCTTCTTCCAATCGACCCTGGAGTAGCCACACGAGATACGCACCGGGTGATGCCATGGTCTCCCACTGCAACTGTAAGGACAACCGAGGTGGACCTGCATGGAGGATCACTCACCTGCACGTATTCGCACTGGCCATGTCCGAGGTCGTTGACGCACTGGACTCTTTCACTCCTTAAGAACCACAAAGGTCGTCCTAAACTGCGCCAGCGTAGCACGCGATGCTCGCGGTCGACGCCCGTGATCTCAAGAGACTGCTTTTGTATTGGCAAACCTGTGGATGAGCTGTTATACAGAGAGCACAGGAAGCCATACCCCGAATATGAGCCTCTATCACTAATTCGTCTCCAGTAGCAAGTGTCTCCGGTGTTTCCTGCCTGAGTATATCAACTCGTGGCGTGAAAGTATTCCATTTTGAGTATTCCTTCGTGTCTAGCAAGGTCTCAAACACCCGGTCTGGTGATGCTGCGATCTTCACCGAGCCATGCACAGTAAAGACTCCTTCAGCAGTGGAAATCATGGGAGTGCTTGTGACAGCCATTGCCGGGAAACTAGCAAGACACTCGCATCAGGTATGCCAGGTATTCCATGTCCGTGACGATCATTCTCGCCCTGATGTAACCTCTTTCAAGTTGTCACCCTCTGATGTTTGCTGCAGCTGTTCAAAGTGATGAAGGACATGTGCGCAGCCACCCATCCATTCAGTATCGGCTCCGCACTCCCACAGTTTCGTGTGCCCAGGTGCGCCGTTTGTGGATCGAGGCGATTACGGTTGTGCAAGACAATCTCTGTACAGATATTGGAAATCGTCAGACCAAGCATTACTGTACGACGGCCTGAAAGCTTCCAGAAGACGAAGATCGTGATCAGAAAGCATGGTGCGCAAAGCAAAAGCAGTTCGGCACCCAGACTAATCCAGCTAGGAACTCACCGAGTGCATTCGCACAAAGATAGAAGAAATGCGACAGAAGAAGCTTGCTAGGCATGCTGCTGCAAGCGCAGCCACTGAACACCTGATAACGCAGCTCAATATCCGTCGCGCTACTCTGTTCGAGGCGCTCGAGAATGAATTGCAAGCGCATTCGCTTCCTAGCCACGGCAGGCAGTTGAAGATAAGCGAGAAGCACGAATCGGACAGACTGGAGGTAAAGGATGCCTCGGCCGAGGACGATGAAGCATGCAGATCGCTAGCGCATGATCCTTTGACAGTGGATGAAACACATGATGAAACTTTACAACGCGCCGGCAATGTCAACCAGACCTCTTCTCAGGATGACAGAAGCATCGAATCATCGCAAGGAACTGATCAGAGACCCTCGCCATCGAGCAACCACAATTCGAGTCAGGTAGATAGAATATCCAAGTTACGAGAGGAGGCAGCGGAAACTGATGCGCGCCTGCAATCTGAGAGAGCATACTTGCAGACACTGCGAGGCTCGCTGGCCTCTAGTCTCGCCAGTATCGAGCGGCTAGAGACAGACTTGTGCCAACATTCCGAGTCTTGGGAAGCTCGGGAGAAAGATCGTTTGTCTGTTGAGCAAGCGCCGCCACGCCATGTAACGAAGAGGAAAAGAGGCAGTGACGAAGCGATGAACGAGTATGAGTCCTTTCCACAGAGGAAAGCCGCAAAGACTGTTGAAGCAATCGGCTGGATGGGCTTGGGATCAGGACTTTTCTATGCTGGCAGAGCATACAATTTGTTCTGAATAGGCGGCTATGGCCTGATGCTATGCGTTGTAAGCTATGCGAATGACTTTGTATCGAGCTTAGCACTGCGATATGGCATGCTTTGTAGGTTTCAATGGAGTTTATTATTGATCTGTAGCAAGATATTCTGGTCTTCATCTCTAATTTGAGACAATCTCACTAATCTTGTGTTGATGTTGTGGGAGTCATATCAGCTGAGATTTTAAGCTATCTTGGGAAAGGACATGCATAAAAAAGTCATACTACTGCTCTGGATCTGTTTGGCTTTTTCCTGGTGAGAAACACTTGGGCAGGCATGAAGCAGCATGGCAACCTTTTAGGAGTTGCTGTGGGTGTCTCTCGTCTCTCAAAAAGAATCAGATTCACGTTACACAAACAAGAGGAACGACAACAGGACGACCGACAAGTTAGCGTGCAATCGCGGCAGTGCTTAAGGACTGCGAGAACAACCTCGAGCTCGCGACGAGCACCTCTATGGACCGGCGTCGACGTCTCAAATCCATTCTACAGTGTCGCCGAAGGAAAATCAGATGATGACTCTATCATGCAGTGGATCTTGCTTGTCATTGGTAAGGAGCAGCAATTTTCTGCATACGACTGCCTGTTCGAGCCAATACACAGACCTCGATACACTTCGAGCTCGAATCTAGCATTTGCGTGAGAACCAAGTACTGAGCTGAAAATAGCTCACCACTAGACTGCTAAAGGATGCGAGCTGGCAGATCTACATCTCGGTCTAAATTTGGCCCGTCTCCAGTTGTTCTTGCACTTTGGAGAACGATCCCACGGTCCACGCTTCAGAGCTCGTCCACAAATTTACCCGATCAAGCTCCAGATCTACAGGCATGCCTGCCTAATGTGGATGATGAATTCTTGCCAATCTGCAAGTTGTGGAAGAGCCAAAAACGCCACAAGCATCATCAAACTCGAGGTCGTGCTTGCAGAGCAACTCAACACGCACGCAGCTGCAGACGACTAGCTAAAGAATCGCATTTACATGTAGCAACTCAACTCGACGTTGACATCCTGAAAACATATTATTGCGCGTGCTTCGATGGGTTCAATGTCAACTGCTGGCAATACATAATGCAGTGATTAGTGACCAGAGGCGTGGGATAGAGGATTGAGTGAACCTAGCTTGTAGCCGTTGAGAGTCATTGTAGCGCGCGACAGACAATGCAAGGATTGTCATTATTCCCAGCAATTGCGCGCAGAATTTACAGAAGCACAGAAACAATACAACATTCAAACCACGCTCGCAATGTGGCCGCGTGCCTTGCTTAAAGTCACACTTGACCATACTAGGTGTGGCGGGTCTCGGTAACGGCAACACAAGATTTTTGTGATGAATTGTTCGAGAACGGAAGAGCGAGCCTGGATTCCATGGATTGCATAAGCTCTCCCGAGGTCTCCAGCTGGATAGCATCACAGTGCCGAGGACGACTAGGTAGCTGAGGGAAGACAGGCGCTCTCAAGGAGTGGATCTGCACAGGAGCCAACTGCAAGCAAGGGGGCGAAGGACTTTAGAGAGGCGCCCAATTTAGAAACAACCTTCGGAGAAAAGTGTTCGCGTGGTGCGTGGACAGATCGCTGCGTACTGTAAATTGCCGCGCACCTTTGCGCTCAGGTACGTCTGCTGCTGCAGCTGGGCTGGTGCAGCGTACGCTGGCGTTCGCGCACAACTTGACTGGCTGGGCAATCCTGCAGCAAGGCTCCCCTCCAGGGCTTCCCAAGGTCTGGCGAGCGCGTCCGTCTTCTCCTTCTAAGGTTGTTCTGCATACCCGCTCGCCCGCCAGCCCGCCAGTTACCTGCCTGCAGCTGGTGCCTGCCTGCCTACCTGGCTCCATGTGCTTGCCCCATTGCAGCCTGCCTTGCCTTGTGTGCAGACTTGTGAGAGCCTCGCACAGAATCTTCCGCCTGGCCGTCCCTGCACCAGCACCTCGAGCTGACGCTCACTCTTCCACCCCAAGCACTCGTCCATGCAAACCGTGCCTTCCAGCTCATATACAAGCTTCACGGTCTGTCTTTGACTCTGTGCATAGCTGTCTCTTCGAAGCGTTTCATCAGTCCTGGACAGGTCTAGGTTCGTTCTTTGTCCTTCGCGCCGTCCTCCCCACGTTCTCTTTTCGAACATAGTCAGTGCAAAAATATTGGACCAGAGCACCGAGTTGAGCGTCTGAATTGCTCGATAGCTCTCTGTGCCCAGTTTCACAGGGACACGGGCGATGATGCTCCTCCATGCTCTGAGGTTATGCGTCTTGCTGTGTATCAATGTCGTTTGGTCCCTCAAGTATGATCCAGCATTTGTCGACTATAACTTCAACATCAACCAGACTGCCACGAACGCATTGGATTATGCTGCTTCTTGGGAGGGGCACAGCTACTTTCCTTCTCCAGACAACTGGCGTTTTCCAGTATACACCATCATCCTTGACAAGTGGCTGAATGGTAACCCGACCAACGATAATGCCAACGACACGGTTTACGAATTTGACTTCTATGAGACCGGTCTGAGGAATGGCGGTGATATTCAAGGAGTGGTTGATTCTCTCGATTACCTCGCAGGCATGGGTGTCAAGGTTGGTAGTCAATTCTCGCACAGCACTGTATAAGCTTAACGTTTTCTTAGTGTCTTTACATCTCCGGTACTCCCTACCAGAACCAACCATGGCAAGCTGATCAATATTCTCCCCTCGATTACACGACCCTCGATCCACATGGTGGAACCATCACCGAATGGCGGAATGCCATTGATGCGATTCATGCTCGAGGCATGTATATCATGTTTGATTTGACTGTGGCGACTTTGGCAGACCTCGTTGGTTTCACTGGATACCTCAATATATCGACCACCTTTTCACTTTACGAGCACGATGCAGAGTGGAAGACGGAGCAAGTATATCCGGACTTTGCATTCACAAACGCTTGGAATACAAATTGCACCATGCCCCTCTTTTGGGGAAATGATGGAGGACCGACTGTGATCGAAATCACCGGATGCTACAACTCGTAAGTCACTTGAGTCGACGAGCAAATTAGACGACTAACATTTCTCGAGTGATTTTGACCAGTATGGAGATACCGAAGCTTTCGGTGATCACCCTAATTGGCAGCGACAATTGTCAAAATTTGCTTCCGTTCAAGATCGACTCCGTGATTGGGACCCAGCTGTATCGACGAAGCTCAACCATTTTGCATGTATGCTCATCGCCGCTCTCGATGCGGATGCCTTCCGTCTCGACAAGGCCACTCAGATGACTGTTGGATTCTTGGCGCAGTGGTCCACAGCTGTCAGGACATGTGCAGCAACTTACAACAAGAAGAATTTCTTCATTCCTGGTGAAATCACGGGTGGTGACTCGTACGGCGCCATCTATATCGGCCGAGGACGTCAACCAGATCAAAGACCCACGACGTTCAATATCGGTTACAACCTTACTGGAAATGAAACCGAGTATTACTTGAGAACGACTTCCGCGAATGCGCTTGATGCATCTGCGTTTCAGTACTCTATATATCGTAGTATGACCAGATGGCTCGGGCTTGATGGAGCCCTTTCTGTTGCATATGACATCCCACTCGACTTTGTGGAAGGTTGGCATGCGATGGTCGTCAACGAGGATCTCGTGAATCCGAACACCGGTAAGTTTGATCCACGGCACATGAATGGCATGACGAATCACGACGTGTTTCGTTGGCCGTCCATTACAAATGGAACACAAATGCTTGCACTCGGAACCATGGTTGTGGAACTGGTCTTGCCTGGACTTCCGCTCATGTACTATGGCGAAGAGCAAGACTTATATATGCTCGATTCGACGGCCAACAATTATCTCTTTGGTCGTCAGAGTATGGGTTCTTCCATGGCTTGGTACATTCATGGCTGCTACACTGGAAACTCGACTCAATACGAACGTCAATCCTTCCCTAATGCCATGACTGGATGCACTGACTTTTTCAATGCTCAAGATCATCGCGACGTTTCCGCTCCCAATAGAAACTTAGTCATCCGCATGCACGAGATCAGGAGTGCATACCCGGTCGTCAATGACGGTTTCTGTCTCACGAACATTGGCAACTGGACTTCTGAGTATCAACTTCCGAATTCAATTGTGGATGGTCCTACAACTGTCGGTTTGTGGTCGGTCCACAAGCAGGCATGTCCTGACCAGAGTTTCACGACCGGACAAAAGAACCAAGACCTATGGTTCCTCTATTCCAACCTCAACAGCTCCTACATATTCAATGAGGATTGTTCTACATCTTCGGGTATTTTCTCGCCAGCTGGAACTACTTTCCCGGCTGGTACAAAAATTCAGAATTTGTTCTATCCATATGAGATCATTACGTTATCGCCAGGCATGAATTCATCGGTTGGTTGCATACCGTCGTTGTCGATGGCTGCATGGGATTACAAAGTATTCGTGCCCGTCAGTGCCTTCTCCGCTCCACGACCTGTCATCACAAAACTCCAGCCCGGTCACGATGCACGTATCCTCTCCAATGTCACTAGTGGACCTTCAGAGCTTCAAATGACTGTTGAGTTTTCCCAAGTCATGAATTGTGATGCTATGGCGAAAGTCTTGTCCATCAATTCGACCACGCTCGCGGGAGTCAATGCCACTATCGGCAACTATAGTTGCGGAGCGACGACCTCGCCGAGCTCGATCATCGTGGGTGTCCCAGCAAGTGTTTGGCAGTTTTCAGCGACACTTGAGAACGTCTACGATGGCATCCATAAGGTGTCGTTGGGTAATGTTACTACACAATCTGGCAATGCTAGTACTCTTGGTCTGGATAGTTGGTTCTTCAGGGTTGGAAAGAGTGATAACCCTATGGTGCATCCACTGACTTCGAACTACACGAGCACTGCAATGACCAAGAATTCCAAGGGTCTATTGCAAATTGAGGCGAATGCTGCCGGAGCAGACATGTACAGGTATTCTCTCGATTTTGGCTCTACTTATTCTGCATGGTTGCCGTACACTGTCGGTGTCAAGACCTTGCCAGCGACATCGAAATGGTCCGGCACGAAACTCCAGGAGTGGGACGGCGACCATGCTATCATGCAATATTGGTCCAAGATCGCTGGTTCCTCAGCACATGTGCAGCATGCTGATCATGGGCTCCCTGGGTATTCGGCCAGGTCGTTTCCGCACTTGTTCATCATGGGTCCATTCAATGAGTGGGGTTATGACGCTGGTGCACGAAATCAGCTCAAGCTTGGCAAGGACGGAAAATGGCGCATCAACTTTGTTTCCGAGGCGTATCCTTCAAATTTGCAATTCAACGTTTGGGGAATCAATCCTGACGGGGCTCCCGACGCGACTTGGGTCTACGGAACGCTCATCAATGACAGTGTCATTGAGAGGACAGCGCCCTCTACGCTCTCATCTAACATCTTCAATATTTCTACACAACCCGAATCACCGTATTTGGGCTGGCAACTCGTGCTCGATGACGCTACACGAGAAATTTCACTCATTCCCAAAGGTTCTTATGCTGTGTCGATTGTGATATATCTCTTATGTCTCATAATACCTCTTCTGACTGCTGTACTCAGTGTCATCATTTTCAAAGGATCTTTCTACTCGGTCAAATTCAACCAAGAGGGTCGCAATGTCCTTGCCAAAACATTTATACCTCTATTGCCATTCAAGAAGAGGTCGCGTGATGCAGATGAGAAAGCCTTCATGACTGATCCTACGATCAATACCCCGACCATCGGCGGAGCTGTGTTCGGCGCGCCCGCCGATGCTTCCAGAAAGACAGTCTTGATAGCTACGCTGGAGTACAACATTGAGGATTGGGGTGTCAAAATCAAGATTGGAGGTCTCGGTGTCATGGCACAATTGATGGCACAAAACTTGAAGCATCAAGACCTCATCTGGGTGGTACCTTGTGTCGGCGATGTCACTTATCCCGAAGGCGAGTACGAGCCACCAATGGAAGTCAAAATCCTGGATCAGATTTACCAGATCAATATCATGATACACAGGCTGCACAACATCACATACGTTCTGCTTGATGCACCAGTATTCCGAAGGCAGTCTACAGTAGAGCCTTATCCAGCTCGCATGGATGATCTTGAGTCCGCCATCTTCTACTCGGCATGGAATCAATGTATTGCAGAGACATCAAGACGGTTCCCTGTCGATATGTACCATATCAACGACTATCACGGAGCATTGGCGCCACTATATCTTTTGCCAGACTTGCTGCCGTGCGCACTTTCTTTGCATAACGCAGAATTCCAAGGTCTTTGGCCTCTGAGAACTCCTGAGGAGCGGGATGAAGTCTGTGCAGTCTACAATATTTCTCCACGAATCTGCCAGAAGTATGTACAATTCGGAAATGTCTTCAATTTACTGCACGCTGCGGTCTCCTTCCTACGTATACATCAGAAAGGATTTGGCGCTGTTGGAGTGTCTACCAAGTACGGTAAGCGCTCTTGGGCACGATACCCGATCTTCTGGGGTCTGAAAAGGATTGGCAAACTACCGAATCCAGATCCTACAGATACCGGCGATATTGGCGCTCCAGTTGTGCGCAATGGTAAAGTACTTCCGAATGAAGAATTTGAGATCAACCGCAAGAATCTTAAACGCGATGCACAGGAATGGGCTGGACTCAAGGTCGACCCAACTGCAGACCTTCTCGTTTTCGTAGGACGTTGGTCTATGCAAAAGGGTATCGACCTGATTGCCGACATTGTGCCTACTCTTGTCTCTGAGTTTAATGTTCAGGTCATCACGGTTGGACCAATCATCGATCTGTACGGAAAGTTCGCTGCTGAGAAGCTTGCACGTTTGATGGAGGTCTATCCTGAAAGAGTGTATTCCCGACCCGAATTTACTGCCCTTCCACCGTATATCTTCAGTGGAGCTGACTTCACCATGATTCCATCACGAGATGAGCCATTCGGTTTGGTCGCAGTCGAGTTTGGTCGAAAAGGTGCTTTGGGTATCGGCGCTCGTGTCGGAGGTCTCGGTCAAATGCCTGGCTGGTGGTATACTGTGGAATCAAGTGCTACTACGCATCTTTTGTCACAATTTGAAAGTGCCTGCAGGCAAGCCTTAGCTTCCAGCGACAAGACCCGAGCAGTCCTTCGTGCTAAGTCAGCTCTGCAAAGGTTTCCAGTGCAAGAGTGGATACAGAAGCTGGACGCCCTTCAGGCTGGGTGTATTCGAATGTGTAAGAAGAAGAATTCTGGGCGTGACAAGCATCGTGGCTCGGTCTACTCTGTCTTCCCACCCGAATCGAGCGCTTCTGTCGCCAATCTTGGATCTCATGCAAACAACTCACAGGTCAACCTGCCCAGTGGCTTTACGAATATGCCAAACGCTTCTAATCCAATCATCACACTGCCCGACGACTCGAGAGAGGATAGTGCTCCCGGACTCTTTGTAAATGGCGCTGGTGGCCCTACGCAGGGATCTGCACAAACAAGTGAACCATACTCACAGCACGGCTCAAACTTGCGACGTCAACTCTCACTAGGTTCACGACGTGGTCCGGGACATCGGGAAGCACCGAATAACCAAAATTCTCGTGATATCAATGGGGAGCTCATTGCGATTGATGAAGAAGAAGATCCTTATGAGGAGTACGATCATGACGGCCATATGATACATCCAGATCAGGTACGCGGAGCGTTCCGCGGTTATGGTGGCTTTGGTGCACCGAGTGAGGACGGCTACGAATCTGAGGACAACTTTGACCCGCAGAGAAGTACCCTGTATGAGACTATGGACGACGAGTCTGTCCGAGACGGCATCACTGGTCGCGGCAATTTCTATGGTCACAGCAATGCTTCGTCTTCGATGTCTCTGTCTCAGATGGCTAACACGCCATACAACAACCAAAATGGGTTTTCTTCTCCCCCACATACGCCTCCAATGTCTCCCGCTATGTCAGCGTCTCAACGCAACTTGATACCGCGTTTCGGCAACGAATCAAGATTGTCACTCGCCAGTGTGATGACTGGCAGCAATGGTAAAGATTTCTCGTTGAGCAAGGTCAAAGAGAGGTTCACCGACGAGGATGGCATGTGTTTGCGTGCCTTCTCGTCAGAACTCCGAGACCTCAATCCCAAGAATTCGAAAGGCGAATTGTGTATCGAAGAATATCTCATCAAATCGGAAAAGTCCTTCTTCCACGAAATCAAAAATGAGAAGCTCGGCGTGAAATCCAAGATAAAGAAGGGCGACTTCTCTTCCCGACGTGGCTCACTCGAAAGTTCTCGTGCCTCAAGCTTTAGTGGTGATACACGGCCCACAAGAGATCTTGGCAGTCCCGAGTCAAATTATCTGCAACAGCCTCTGTACGATGCTCCTAAACCTCGAGGCGTGGCCTTATTCATGCAGCGTGGTCCCGGCGAGTGGCCACTATACACCATCTTCCTAGCCATCGGGCAAATTCTTGCTGCCACTTCTTATCAGCTCACACTTCTGTCATCAACAACCTCTCAGTCTGCGGCTCAACTGTATACCATTGGTATTATTTTCATGTTTGCCACGGTCTTCTGGTGGACGATGTATAGACTTTTGCCATCAGTTTGGGCACTATCAGCACCTTTCGCATTCTACTCTGTTGCATTCTTCCTGATCGGTCTGCCTGGATTCACTGCTTTCCATGGAGCCAGAGATTGGATCAACGCAATTGGTACATGGTTCTACGCAGTCGGTTCGGCTTCGGGCTCATTATACTTCGCCTTGAACTTTGGTGACGAAGGTGGTTCGTCCACACAAGTATGGATCGTCAGAGCTTGTCTTGTACAAGGCACACAACAGATCTGGGGCTCGGCACTTTGGTACTGGGGCGAGAAGCTCTCGAGCGACTCTACAGATGCCACGCTCGCAGGGGCCACTCAACAGACCTCGCCAGTGGTCACAGGTATCGTCTTCTTCTTAGCAGTCTTTATGGTCTTTGCCACCTACCTCGTAGCGGTCGGTCTCCCAGAATTTTACAGACAACTTCCAGGTCGCATCCCAGCATTTTACATGTCCCTTGTGCGTCGAAAGCTCGTCATCTGGTTCTTGGTTGCTACATTCCTGCAAAACTATTGGCTGGCAACTCTATACGGTCGATCTTGGAGATACTTGTGGAGTTCCACTTACATCAAAGGTGGCTATATATTTGCTCTGGTTGTACTCTTCTTCATTGTAATTTGGGGCATCATATTGCTGACCCTATCTACACTCTCTAAAACTCATTCGTGGGTTATACCAGTCTTCGGTATCGGTCTAGGTGCACCCAGGTGGGTTCAAACACTTTGGGCCACATCTAATATTGGTGCTGCTCTTCCCTGGGCTGGATTGAAAGCTGGGCCGGTTCTTGGACGATGCCTTTGGTTGTGGCTCGGTGTCCTGGATGCAATTCAAGGAGTGGGAATTGGTATGGTGCTACTCCAAACCCTTACTCGTGCTCACGTCGCAACGACACTTATGATTGGTCAAATGATTGGTGCTGCCGCCATGTTATTGGGACGTTCGACTTCACCAGCAGCTATCGGACCTGCTGACACGTTCATTGACTTTGCTACATGGAGTCCTTCGATTGATGGAGCAGCCATTTTCGCCTCTGCGTCCTTCTGGTTGTGTCTGTTCTGTCAAATCGTCATCTGTATCGGCTACATCGTCTTCTTCAGGAAAGAGCAGTTGTCGAAGCCTTAAAGGCAGACGACTACGATTCCTATCCTTCATGTTTCATCATCCTTTACAGCACCGACTTGGAATGAGCCGTGCGGAATTTATGTACACAAACTTATGCTCTTAGGAATAACAATTTTATAGAATGAATAATCATGTATTGATAATGCTCAAATGACATTACAACTGTTCTCTCATGGCAGTAGACCACGCTAGCGTCGAACTTGTAGTTTGAGAGTGAGCTAGTGTGGGAGTTGGCAATGGCATGCACGCAAGTGATGAGGCCGCAGCCGCGGCAGATTGACAAGAACGAAAGGAAACAACGCAATCCGCCAATTATTGAATTCAATCTATTCTATACCGCGCATTTTGATTGACACGACAATCTATTTGTTGGCGAATGAACACCCGTCGACCATCCGAAACAATTTCCCAACCTGCGGGTCATGCATGTATGAGTCCTTTTGAGAGGGGGCGACGTCCCTCGACACGACTTTCTGTATACCGCATTTGAAAGACGATCACCTCTAAAACTGAGACTGAGTTATTTCCCTTCCAATCTCAACAAGTGCGCGGGAAATGTCGCCGACCATGACCACGACGAAACAAGAGGCATTTCGAGGGGACTCTGGTCATGCTCGCGCCGTGCCGTACGACCACGAGTCGAGTGGGACCATGGTCACGGTCAGTAGACGGCGGTTATTACTGGAAAGCAAGCGACCACAATGGGTGAGTGTCTTCTTGGACAAATGATCTTTCGTTCCCCAAAATGGAGGAATAGACGGGGTCTCAGCGAAAGGTTGCGAATGAATTTCTGGCTGATATGATTTTTTCGGAGTAGATGAGGGAAATGTTGGCTGAATCGTTCGGTGTCTTTTTGTATGCGTTTCCCGGCATGGCGGCCACGGCGGCCATGGTGTTTGCACAACTCGGACAGTATACGTCGCAACTGGCATGTAAGTCTCCAACTTTCCTACTCAACCTCCTTAGCGCAGATTGCGAGTCGAGTGGCACGAGGCAGGAGCTCGAAGAGAGAATGAAATGACTGACGAATGGTAGCGGGATTTGCCACGATGCAGGCCGAAGTCGCCGGTGGAATGACAGAGATGGCAGTGACTGCCGGTGCACCGGCCTCCAATATCGCCGCTCTGCAAAAAGACGCAGCTGTGAAGGGCTTGGCCGCAGTTCTCACCGCGGCGGGAAAGAGCAATGCAGCAGTAACGGGAAGCTTCTTGACTGTGGGGTTTGCCTTTGGACTCGGACTTACGTTTGCCATCATGATGGCAGGCCATGTCTCTGGAGGGCACTTTTCACCAGCATTGACTCTTATTGCCGTGATCTTCAACGGATTTCCGCCGATGAAAGCTCTGCGATACTTTGCCGCTCAATTAATGGGAGGTCTTTTTGCAGCACTACTTGTGTATGGCCTATTTCACCAGGACTTCGTGACGTTCATGACGAATCCGGTCGGCAATACCACTGAGCTTCAACATACACTCATCAGGATTTTCTGTTCCATTCCGGATGCGAACCAGGGTATGGGATATATGTTCTTGGTATGCCTTCCTCTCTGGTTGTCAAGTTTTCCAAGCTGATACAGCAGGCTGAATCGGTTGTGTGCTTCTTCGTGGGATTGATCATGATGGCATGTATGGATGTGAGTAATCCATACGTCTCAAAGCCAGTCGCAGCACTAGGGACCGGCATGACCTATGCCTTAGCCATCTGGGCTTTCGGCACCCTCAACATCAGCCTGAACACTGCCAAAGACTTCCCCGCTCGTCTCGTTGCGTTAATGGTAATTGGAAAGGATGCATTCACTCTCAAGTCCGCTTCTTGGATTGGAACACTCGTGAATATTCCAGCATACCTCGCAGCGAAAGTGATATACGATGTCATCTTTAAGGATTCGCGCAGACAAGTTGAGCTTGGATTAGCCAAAGTGCAAGAATCAACATCGCACCCATTCGAATGTTCTACTGGCAGTCACCAGAAAGAATGCGTGTGATTGCCACTTACTGAGGAGACCATACATGATGGCAAGGATCAACCAGAATACTTGATCCCTCATCGCAGGATCAATCATATTCTTGGAGGACCTCGTTCGGATCAGCAGTCAGATTCTGAAGCTCAGCGAAAATGCTTTCTCGCCAAACCTTTGCCCTGACTATGACAGTGCCGATTTCATAATGCTCTCCGCGTCTGTTGCCTCTTTTTGTGACCACTGGCGAATAGCACACTGCCACTGCGCCGTCCTCTGGCTTTGATGCGTCCATTCGATCAATATTGAACTTTGTACCATAGCTTGGCATCTCGAGCGAGAACGACGCGATCTCGAGCCGGCAATCTCTTGCCACTTCAGCAGCTTTCATGATCAGTCTGTGCAATGCAGACGAGTCGTTCAAGTCGATCAAAGCTCCCAGATAGATTCTCAACTCTGCGGTGACTTCCGTGGCTGCCTTCTCAGGATCATAGTCCAGACTCGAAGCAATGAGCACCTTGGCCACTCCAGCTGCCCACTTTGATCCTCGTCCAATGTCCACCGCACTCAACGCTTGAAATCCTTCCTTGAATACTGCGCCTTGTACCATGCCAAACAGGAAAACACGAAATACACGCTCGAGGAGGAACTCCATGAGGAATCCTCGGCAAACAATGCACCGTACGTCGCGGATACCAAATACCGTGATGGGCCGCAGATTGTGTTTACCGATGTAGAATTCCATAGACGGGTTCAGATCCACCATGCGGACCATGCCAGGCTGGTTCTTGAGCGCACTAAGTACAAAGTCACGAATCATACCTTCGAGCTGGCGAAATTGTTCTTTGAAATAATAGTCCTCGCGAGGCTTGAACATGCTGTCGAGTTCTTCAGGAGTATAGCGCGGGCGTGGACGACAGGGTGACATCATAGCAGGAACTAGTGATGGTAAAGGTAGATCTGGCGGGGTTGCTGGCAATGATAAAGGCGGTGGTGGTGGTGGTGGTGGTGGTAGAGGAGGAAGTTGTGGAAGAGGAGGAGGTTGTGGTTGGGGTGATACGTCCCTCGCTGCAAGAGTTTGGTTGTCAACACGAAGAGCGAGCATTTCTTCGATTGCAGCATCGCGTTCGGTCCGCATCGCCTTTGTAATGTTCTGTGACTCTGTAAGCAGATATTGGTATCGCAGTTCTCGTTCCCTGATGTCTTTTTCGAGTTGACTTTTCTGGACGATCAGTGTGGCAATTTGATCAATTGCAGTTCGCGATGGAGGACGTTCATCAAGAAGGATTTCAGGCTTCGGGGCAGTCATCTCAGGAGGTTCCTGGCGAGTGCGTACGGGTCTCGAAGCTGGGGCAGGAGCTGTCTTCTCAGAAAACGCTTGTCGACTACGCACAGGTCTCGAAGTTGGTGCAGGAGCAATCTGAACTGGAGCTCGCGGCTTGCTCCGGTTGACCACATATTGCTGGATCCTTGGTGCGTGATGCGGTTCATCTGTGGCCATTTCCGGAGCGATCTTGGTCGCCTGGTGAATCTGATATGGTCGAGGTGGAAATTTGTACTGAGGACTTGAATGAGGCTCACTATATTTACTTTTTGCCCTGGAAAAGAATGTCTGTAGCGCTCCGGGCTTGCGTCGCAAAGAATCCGGACTGAACCTGGATTTTTCGACCTCGGCCTGCCACAAAGACATTCGAATGCAGTTGAGCAAGACAATGTGATAGGATGTGTTGAAAGTATGGGGAGAAGGAACAGATCATGTTTACAATGCGCTACAGATCCGTTGCTTTGACCCCAAGTCTAGCACGTCCAGTCACGAAACAGTGCTCGACCTCTCGTGCGAGACAAGTGCTTGCTATGCACAATAGACAAAGTAGGCGCATCAATCGTGCTCGCGACCACGACTGCTTCTTGATGCATTCGTGATCATCGTCAATGCAAAACCGAAGCAGTGGTGGGATGCTACCCCGTTCCAGTCTCCATAGTGCATTAGCCCACAATCAGATCTCCAGTCAACCATAGTCACCCTTGAAGATAAGATGGCAACTGAAAGCAGGTCCCTGCATCTTGTATGCTCGTGCAAGCGCAGAAAGCAGTCGCTACATAGTCTTTATAGCCTGAGCTCGTTGTTTGTGCTTCTCTTGGAGTTGTTGAACGTATTGTATTGTCCTCTAGAGAGTGCTCGTATCTCATCGGGAATTGAACAAAATCTGAAACGTCAGCGCTTAGACGCGATTTTCCTGCTTCTAGTCGTTCTGTCTCTGGCCTCTCTGTTCGTGCATTCATCTACAATCATCTACAGCAGCAGCAGTGTTTGTAGCATAGTGTTATTTTGTACGATTCAGGCGTCATGTTGGAGTTCGGCTTGGGTCTTCTCGCGAAGCTCGAATCTCTGCTTGACAGGAGAGATATTCGTCAGTGTCCTAGCATAAAGCGCACCGGTAGTCACTAACAGCAATAGCTTGGAAGAACTTGGTCATCGGGTTTACACTTGCGCAATTCACGTTCGAGAGGGTTTGCTCGTCTCTGCAGCGAATTGGAAGACCTGCTGACTTTACAGTTTCTGGCATTGCGACAATACCGCAAATTGCAATCAAAAACAATTCCTAAAGCACTTGTCGGTGTGATTGATCAAGAGACTTTCGATAAATCACAGGCTTATGGTTTGGCGAAGGCGAAGTTTGGCTTCTTCACCAGTATCTATGGTCTCGTACAGAATTTGGCCGTCCTCACCCTAAACGTTCTGCCATGGATGTGGTACGCTACAGGTTCTCTCGTGCCCAAATTCCCAGTACAGGTACAAGGACCGATACTCAACTCGATCCTGTTCATATTCGCTTTCGTCAATATTTCTACAGTCCTAAACTTGCCGACTTCCTTGTACTCCACCTTCGTTCTTGAGGAGTCTTTCGGATTCAACAAACAAACTCTGAGACTATTCATTACTGATATGATCAAGTCCTCGATTCTCGGTATGGTCATCGGCACTCCCGTTCTATATGCGTTCCTCAAGATTATCGATTACTTTGGCAAGGCATTCTTCGTATACCTGTGGGCATTCTTCTTGGCTTTCCAATTCATCATGATCACCATCTACCCGATCTTCATACAGCCTCTCTTCAACAAGCTGGAGCCTCTCCCTGAAGGTAAATTGCGCTCTGAGGTTGAGAAGCTAGCGTCCAGTCTAAAGTTCCCACTCAAGCATCTTTATGTCATTGATGGCAGTAAAAGGAGTGCACACAGTAACGCATATTTCTTTGGTCTGCCATGGGCAAAGCACATTGTGCTGTTTGACACTCTGATTGAGCAGAGCAGCACGGAGCAGGTTGTTGCAGTCCTGGCACACGAACTAGGGCATTGGAAGTTATCTCACACATCGCGACTGTTGGCTATAAGTCAGGTCCAGATTTTCTTCACTTTTGCGCTCTTCAGTGCTTTTATCAGCAACAACTCGGTATATCAGTCCTTCGGATTTCCTGCTGGAGTGAAGCCAATCTTGGTTGGTTTCCTGCTGTACAATGACATTCTGACTCCATTGGATTCTGTCCTGACGCTGCTGATGAATATGCTCTCGCGCAAGCACGAGTATGAGGCTGACGAGTTTGCCGCCAAGCTCAACTACAAGGACGAGTTGGCAGAGGCACTGATCAAGTTGCAGGTGAGCAACTTGAGCACCATGGACCCCGATACTTGGTTCAGTGCGTATCACCACTCCCATCCTGTGCTTACCGAAAGACTGAGGGCGATTGGGTTCAAGGGTAAAAAGAGTTCATAGAGCATGATCTGGCTAGCCTGACGCCAATTTTGAGAACGACTCAGGAATGTGTTTGATATGTACAAACTAATTGTGCCGCGCTATGCTATGAATACATTGAACACTCCGACTCCCCAATCACTCTTGCTTTGCCTGTTGATCACCACCCTCGAGTGCCAACTTGCGTCCTTCCATGGTACGACCGAGCGTTTGTGCAGGCGTACCGAGTAATTGCGAGAGTCGAGCGGCCGGAGCACCGAGCAACGAAAGGAGTTGTCCACGGAGGACATCGAGGCCCGGCAATTTCGAGACTTGATCGAGCGAGTCCACGGAGAAGACTTGTCCCTCGAAGCGTCCACCGAGCAGGATCAGCTTGTTTTGTGTGCCCTGTACCGTCGCCATGACGGCCTTGAGTTGCGCGGGCGTCACTTCCGGTGCCTGCTGCTGCTGCTGCTGCTGCTGACCTCCCAAGACCGCCGGGGAAAACGTAATGGTGCAGATTGGGCCACTCAGCAGTTCCGTCATTGACAACGCGCCTTCCTGCCGCCTGACATTTTTGGCCGCGACACTCACTTTTTTCGCATTCACGTCCATGTCCGCGTAAGCCGCGTCCGTATCCTGCAATTGTGCCACCTTGACCGCGTGCTCAAAGATACCCACTCGAATGACCTTTAACTTTGCCCCCGCTTGCGCCAAGTCGCCACGAATCTTCAGTAATTGTGATTGTTTCAGGTTATTGTGCTGCAGGATGAGCATCGTTGGATTACTGCGGTAGAAGAAGACATAATCCGCATGCGTCAGGGACTTTTTCGACGTCGGCGACTTGACTGTTTCTGAACCGTAGATTGATGCATCAATGTTGATGGCACCTCCAACCGCCGGTGAAGGCTCGATCGTCGCGTAGCCCCGAAATGACTGTATACACCGCTTTGGGAATTGTCGGACTCGCAACATGCCAGCACGCTAAGACGAAGCTATCTCCCCGAGGCTTACACAGACTCGATCTTGTCTAAAGAACATGGAAATTTGTACTGAATGAAGCAAGATGCAACAATTTTGAGGCTGCGAATTGTGCGGGAGGAACCGCGATGGCGCCGTCGCCCTATTATCTTGAGCTTTGAGCTCCAAGTTGGGCTCTGTGATGCATCTTGTCTTGCTCACGTCTACGCAGCCCGAGATACTATGTTCGAAACAAGTCCACTAAGTACATTCCAGCAAGGGATAAAGCCCTCATGAGATTCTATTGAAAGAGAGCCGGGAAGGACACGACGTACTGCAAATGACAGAGTTTGAGCCACATAGTGACATCCGGATGAGTATCGGTATAATATCGGAAAAACTTATATCAGAGTCCGGCTGTCGGCAGAACTTCGGAAAAACTGCCTCCACGCCGAATCGAACGACGGACCCCATCATTACTAGTGATGTATTATACCACTAAACCATAGAGGCGGTAATTTTATTCTCTGACAGATCATTTATAATCCATGCGACACATCCCTTTTACGGAGCAGACGAAACGCAGTATTGCATTGCACGTAGAATAGAATCGCAACAAGGTCATTGAGGGCATTTTTTATCTCGCAGACTACTACGTTTCTTAGATTGGAAACTTGTGACATTAAATTTTTGTGTAACCGGATCTGGTATGCTTTCTAAATGCTAGTGGACGCAATATTTTTTCGATGAATTTGTTGATGCTAGGTATGTATGAAGATTTATGCGAGCTATAGTCTCCACAGCTGCAAACTCAATCCTCAATCATGATGACGTTGGGCTTGTACTTCTTCTCGGGACTTGCACTGAGAAAATCTGTGGGACTCCCTTCGCGTTTATGTGTACTGATATTGAAGGCTGGGAGATGATTGTGTGGCCCTTTTGTGTAGAAGCTTGTCTCGATCGTCAAGCTTTCATCTAGCTCCGTGCTGCTTTTTGGCGGCAGGTCCGCTTGACCTGATGGCACTAAAGTTGGACTCAGACGCTGGCCAGCGTAACGATGCCGGGCTGCATATTTAGCTCTCGCTTCAATGTACTTGTCGCTAACTGTTTCCAAGAAGCACTCCCTTTCACGATCCTCATAGCCAGGAGCTTGTTCTATCGTATCAAAATAACTAGCCAAGGCTTCGTCAAGGAGCTTGAGATAAGGACGATTGTTGTCGTCAGGCTCGATTTCTTGATTTGATCTTCCTCCTTTCAGGGCATCATAGAACTTGATACACTTCGGATCTGCACGAATGGCTTCAGGATAAAATGCTTGTAACTGCAATCCCTCGAGACTGCGACACCGCGAGAGCGCGACATATGCTTGACCAGCACTGAAAACGCGATCAAGATTGATCAAGGCTCTATCCAGTGTAAGTCCTTGCGATTTGTGAATAGTCATAGCTATAGCTTGTCAGCTGTAATGCAAGCAGTCCAAGCATTTCCTTACCCCAAGCGAGAATAAGTGGCATTTGCGTACGATTCACGCTATTCTGCGCATCTCTAGCAAAACTCCATGTATGCGGTGGAATCACAGCACAATGACCATTAGCGAACAGGACATAAGGCAGCATGATTTGTCGTCGATGTGAACCGCTAGAGTTGCGACTGCACCATTCTTCCAAGTTGTGCACTTCAGATTTCTTGTCCTTCAGATCTTTTTCGAGTGCTTCAAGTTGAGTCACGCCGTCGATGAAATCCACCACAACTCCACGAGAGCCATTGACCAAGCCTTGCTCGAACGACCGGTTCACAAGCAACATTACCTGACAGCCGATGGTGAGTTTTAGCTCAACCGCTGCTTGACAATCTTTGGGAACCTCCAGTCTCCTGCTGCTGGGTCCGAGGGAGTAGTCCTCAGCATAAAATGTGTAGTGTTTTGGTTCCTTCAATTCTTCTAGTTTACCCTTGTTTTCTGCATCCACAGAAGTTCTCAGTGGGTACAGTCTGGTAGGCATGACTTCAGTCTGCGATGCCGTCGAATCTGATGGACAAATGATAGGTGCTAAAGGTCTAATACATCCTCGCAGTAATTTTTCGTCAGCTTTTGTGCATTGCCCAAACCTCAATCGATTTAAACAATCAACAAATGTCGAATCGTTTTGTCGGAAGACTTTTGTTAGTGTAACATTCACAAAATCGAGGTCGCTCCAGCTCTTTGTCTCAAACGCGTAAGTTGCATTATCATTGAAAATGTATTCACACTCTTTACACGTACAACGTCTCCAACGAGGTTTTGCGTAGAGGGGAGGTTGATGCGTTTGCTCGATCGGCTCACTAGGGCGCAATACATTGTAGCCACATCTCCAACAGCTTTTCAACTTGTCTACGGGTGGTAGTTGGAAGAAGTCACCACAAACTACAAGCTGCAAACCACCAAATGGCCTAAGGCTTTTTTTGAGCGCTTGCCCGATGTGATCAAGCTTTTCGAAGAACGAAGGAGCGAGCATTGATACTTCTTATTAGAGTGCGTATCTTCGAAAACTGTCTTCACTTACCTTCATCAATAATTAGGACCTTAGTTTCGGTCCACGATTTCCTCTGACTCGAGCCAGAATCCCCAATGAGCTCAAGCCACCCTTTGTCTGCCTTGCCAACTTTTGCCCAAGAGTGGATAGTGGATCCTCCTATAGTCACCGCGGCTATCCCTGTCGGGGCCGTGACAGCAAAGTGTCGAGATGCGCACTGCAGATAACGACAGACTTCCCTAAGTATGAACGATTTACCGACGCCAGCAGAGCCAGTGAAAAAGACATTGCGTCCACTAGCAACAGCCTCAATGACCCTCAACTGTTCTTCGGAGAGTAGTGGATCCGGCAGATGTACACGATTGGGCAGGTTCGGGATGAAAACCATATCATTAGTCTTATCCAGTGTAGACTGGACTTGTAAGCCCCATCGAGCAAGCTGTTTTGCTGCTTTGCTAGTAAGCTCTTCCCGACGCTTCTGCGAAACCCGAGCCAGAGCCTTCTTTCTTTTCTCTTCAATCTCGTATATCGTGCACCTGGCAGGACTCGATGGGCTAACAGCTGCGGACGCCTGCACAACATCTGATTCATCTTCAGTGCTTGCACAATCCGCACTTGATCTTGGAATGTTGTCTCGAGCATCAGGCTTTGGTAACGAGCTTGTAGGACTATTGATTTGCTCTCTTAAGGTAGTTCTGTTTTGATTCATCATCTGACTATACATACCTGCCCTTTGGGCTCTACGTCCCGCCTGAGTTGACAGATCATAGTTGCAAGCAGATCCTCGATACGATTGCAGCGCATCGAGAGCGTCCAACTCGGCTCGTGGACCAAATCCGAACAGCTGCTCTCTTTGATGTTGGAGAAATTCGTCATCTGTCATACGTCCGGAGGCAGATGAAAAGCTAGCAGACACATAGTCGATGCAGTGAGCATCGCCAACGTGTTTCTGTCAGAGGTAGATTACACGCCGGCCAACCTTTGTCAACACAACAAAAAAGGAGTCGCGAAAAGACCGTGAATTCTTCTACTGCGTGTCTTCGTGGAACTATGCGTTGTGGAGAACCGGATGCACCAAAGCGCGATCAGTTCGGGAACATCTGCGATATCGACACCACGTACTTATCGGGTTGTCTGCTGTTGCAGGAGACGTCTTCAGCGCTCGTTGAACAAGTCTACACAAGACCTAGTCAATTTGTTGTAGGTACTGCTCGTGGCCGTGCGAATAGAAGACGTTGACAAGCATTGCATGGCGTACAACGCGGTCGCAAGTCATGGATCCGCGACTGCCACAGTCAAGAGCAAGAAGACGGAGTGGCCAGAAGCGCTGAAGGTGTACGTAGGCAAAGCATTTGAGAATGTGCTGGATGCGGATCGCCCGGCACTCGAGTTGTTCCTAAAATCTATGATAACCAGAGCATTCGAATCGAGCTCTGTATGGACGACTGACTGGGCGAAAGAACCATTGCCGGTTTTGTCGAAGGCAATTCCCACACTGCTTCAGCATGATCAGTTGTCAGCTAGTGATGCAGAACGCAAACCAGTTATCTCCAAAGATCAGCATATCACCTTGAAGTCGAAGCGAAAGAAGTCTAGGTTTGATATGCCTAGCGCCACCGCTGCAGCTCTGATCGATGACTCGGACGATCAGAAAGCAAAGCGAGCTCGTCGCTTCGAAGACTCAGCGATAAAAGCTGCAGTCTCTAGCGTTCCCATGAGTCCTGTAGTGATTGCTGGCTTTGTAGAGGGTGTGCCGGATTATGATGAGCACACGATTGTCGGTCATGCCACTAAATTGGAGAAGTCCTACCTTAGATTGACCTCTGCTCCAGACCCTGGATCGGTCAGACCTCTATCTGTGCTCAAGGATACGTTAGAGTTACTGAAGCGCAAGTGGAAGGAGGATGCGAATTATGCTTATATCTGTGATCAATTCAAAAGTTTGCGCCAGGATCTAACCGTACAGCGAATAAAGAACGAGTTTACAATCACAGTTTATGAGATACATGCTCGAATCGCTCTCGAGAAGTCTGACTTGGGAGAATATAACCAGTGCCAAACCCAATTGCAGAACTTATACAAGCAGATGCCTGAATCCGGACACCCATTGGAATTCCTTGCATATCGCATTCTTTATATGCTGCATACTCGCAACTTGACGGAAATCAATTCAGTGTTGATAAATCTGACTCAGACACTGCGGCAAGATCCAAACATTGCTCACGCGTTGTCAGTCAGAAAATCGCTTGCCTGCAACAACTATCCAAGGCTATTCAGGTTATACCTTGAAGCACCGAACATGAGCGGATATTTGATGGACAACTTCATTGATCGCGAGCGTATAGCTGCTATGGCTGTCGTCTGCAGAGCCTATCGGCCTACAATTGACCTTGACGAAAAATTAGCTAAAGTTCTTGGCTTTGCCGAGACTGAGGAATTGACAGAATATCTAATTGGCATAGGTGACGACAATCTAAAGATCCACATGAATTTGAATAGCAGCAAAGCAGATCAGACAGGTGCGAACGCTGCAACCTCTGAGGCTGGAAATTCCGAGACCAACGCGCACGTAAGCTATTCCCTTGACACAAAATCAGCTGGAGACTACTTCGAAAATAAAAGAAAAAGCATGGGCGGAGTCGATATCAAAGGCCAAATATGATGGATGTTGTAGGACGATATCACTGGTTCGTGGAAAGCAAGGGTTGGCACTAGCAATTGTAATTGTGATTGTGGTCGGATCATTTATTGTCCCATGAATGGCAGCGGCATACACCGGTAGCGCAGTCACACAGTCATCAAGCGACCTCACAGTTTGTGATTTCTTGACTTACAGCATAGCGGATGCATATGTACGATAGCTATGGTTGTTAGTTGAGTGCAGCTTCATATGCATCGATCGTGTACCTGTTCGTAGATCTGCTATTTTGTGGAGTACATTGTGTGACATCACTAACCCGTGCCGCTGCTTGAATGTGTTCCCCAAGTTGTACAACCTGTTACACAAAATCCGTCCGTTGACCAGCTTGGGATATACCTATCAGAGACTACATCGGCACTCTCCTACTGCTGCAAATCACTGCTTCGAAAACTTGGAGGCAATGTCTGACTCCATTAACAAAGGTTCAAAATCTAACGATGCTCTTTCTCAAGATGCAGATAGAGTGATACCAAGACACACCGTAATTGTTTGCACACAAGTTCTTTCAAACAACTGACGACCACCAGGTAGACGGCAAAAACGCTGCCACTGGCGAATCAAGCACGATGATCAACGACATCGCACCAGACACCGGAAAGCCTCACTCTCGAGACAGCCAGCGAGAGGGCGGATTCAACCCTAACGATGCTGGCGGACGCGGGACTGGCAACGAGCCCGAGGACGGTACGCCATACACCCAGACAAGACCTGCCGAGCAGGCGAGTGAGTCACACACACTCCCGGGACCAAGCTCGATCGGCAAGGGTCAGGACAGCAAGGGCCACAATCCTACCCAGTGAACTCTCACTCGACACGTTAACGACGTAACGAAACCTTAGCATACAAACAAAAGGACACACAGCATAATTTAGTTCCTTTATCAAAAGGCCTGTCACAAGACTCCATACTGCGCGTGCACAGTTGTACTTTCCTTAAGCTTGTCCTTTGTGGTCTTATACGC
The DNA here is from genome assembly GCA_000836175.1 of Taphrina flavorubra JCM 22207. Classification (NCBI taxonomy): domain Eukaryota; kingdom Fungi; phylum Ascomycota; class Taphrinomycetes; order Taphrinales; family Taphrinaceae; genus Taphrina; species Taphrina flavorubra. The sequence goes on along the minus strand of DF819239.1, from coordinate 30,066 downwards.
ACTCGATCAATGCAGCAGCCGCGAGATTGTGCCGAGATTGTGCCGCGATGACGCACAAAATTTTGACTTCAAGGTTTGCACTCGACAAGCTTAAGCTATTGAAGATTCTGTTAGTTGCCATTCATTCTTGACGCTTGATGCCTATAGTTTGACTTGCAATTGTCAAGACAGCCGATTGACCAGCATCGGCATGAGTCTTGATCCGACAAATACTCCGGCTCCTGCTGATTTCGACGCAGAGAATGCCGACAACTTTGAAGATATTGAAAAGCAATTCGCGGTCAAGGCTGTCCAGCATCTTGAGATTTATTGGCGTATGCTTTCATTGCGTCCTGGCTCGCAATTGTCCTTCACAAAGCTTGACGATCAGATTTACACGCATTTGTGTCTCTCCTTTCCACAGTTTTCCACACGTGAAGGAGTAGCCAAGGTGCTTGTCGAAGACGAGATCAAGAGTCCTGGCGGCAAGAAAGTATGGAGAGAGTTCATGATGACGTATGAAAAGACTGTGGAAGACTACAATTTTGGAAGTCTCTTGCGTTTAGACTGCATGCGCGAATATGAGCAGGACAATACCATCTTTGTGCCGCGGATGCAGTTCTTGGCCATTGAGATTGCTCGCAACAAGTTTGGTCTGAACGACTGGGTTTACAAGCAAGAGTCGGCGAAGAAGTCTATCTGAAAACTTCTCGGATGTTGTCATTCGATGTGGCAAGTTGAAAGCTAGGACAAATCACGCAATGATCATGATCTCCAGAACATCGCCTTCTGGATGTGGTGCTCTTTGGCTGCGCGGCGTTTCTGCTGATAGGCAGGATCTGAGCGAGTGATGGCAATGCCATAAATGTCTGTATCTGACTCAATAGCTCTTTCACCAATGACCTGAAATCCTTGCTTCTCATACATTTTCTCTGCCTTTGTGGTAGTACAGTCGAGTACTACTCCAGGAGAGTCAGGAAATTGCTCAACATGTCGGCGCAACATGTACGACAACAATTTAGCGCCATAGCCATGTCCTGCGTGGTCTGGATTGACGGCGAGCATTTGCACATATCCGCATCTCTTGACCTCAATATGCGCAGCTCTGATGATCTGCGCGATATTGTACTCGAATATGAATTGTATTCTCCAGAATGCACGCAGACCATAGTCCAGCAGCGCCAGTCTAAGGAATCCGGATTGTAGAATGTGGTAGAATGAAGGGTGCTTGTAAGGTGCAGACCAAAGAATGATTGCTACAATGTCTTCATTGAGTGTCATGACACTGACAGTGCCACCTCCTAAAGTCACAAATCTTAATAAAGCATGGTAAAATTTGCGTCGCCGTTCCTGTTGAGGTGTCAGGACAAGATTATCAGTTCTTGTGTGTGTTGAGTATGATAGCTTTGGTATGGCAAACTTGATTCCTTGGAACCAATTGTGATTCCATACTGGAAGAAAAGCATTTGCCAGTATACGCGAGCACAATTCGTACTCAGAAACACGAGCTTCTCGGATGACGGGCTCCATCACTACCATGAAACCCTGGCAACCGCGCGCCGGCTCTTCATCGCTCTGGCAGGTGTTTACCAATGCGGCAATACTCAAGTTGTGATTTAGTCGAAGGATTCTAGAGATGATCATTTCTCTTGCCAGGTGATCATCTGATCGTCTTGCGCGGATCCTGAACGAATGATACGGCAATCGACTCTTTCTACTCATCTTCAGCGGTGCATGGGTGTATCTTCACTAGAGTCTGTCTCTAGTCAATTGAAATTTGGCGTCTAGCGCAATTGAGGAAGCATCTGTCGTCTCGATCGCCATTAGCATGGCGAGATATAGCAGAGAAGAGATATTGCATCTACGGGAATCCCCAATCATCGTCTACCATACTCCACCCCTTCCCGATTGGATCTCAGCTACTGCCATTGCAGCAGCAGCACAGAACAAATCTAATAGGTCAGACAAACAGAATCTGAATCGAAATCCCCGTGAGAACTCTTTTCTTATGCTTCAGAGTATATACCAATTCCTGCAGGCACAAATGATGGCACAAACGAAGAGTCAAATACCTTATCCGTTACAAGATCGTCTAAAGGTGAAAAGCACGAAGCATCTATCAGTCGAAGTGGACGTTCGGCTGCTGATAAGACTTACCCAAATGATCGTTCAGAGACTGCATCAAGACGTTCAGAACGTGACCGAGCAGAACGGCTTGACTCATCAGGCAGAAGTGCACGCGAGCCGAAACAGCCAGACGAAGCAGTTGAGAACTTTGGATCTCGTCGCACACGTAACGCTGATGGTTCATTGGCTAGTCGTACTACACGCATAAAAGAACCTGACAACGAATTTGTCTTTCGAGCATCGCTCAAGACTAAAACAAATCAACCAGAGTGGTTTTCCAGAGAGCTCGAGCCAGCACAAGAGAATGATAATGCTGCGGGCAAGACTGTAGACGACTTCGAACGTTGGAAACAATCTATGAAGAAGAATGATGGCAGCAACGATACAGGATTACCGCCATTGAAAGATGAAATATCAGCAATCGAGCGAAGTCATGGTCACCATGATGACGCCGAGCAACCAAAGGACGTCAAGCCTCCGCCGGGTCTTACAAATGTGCTACCACAGCCACCGGCTGAACATGCTTTCAACACAACGGCCTTGAGTGATCTTTTCAGCGGGCCCGGTGACGACACAAAAGCAGGCACAAATATCACGAGCTCTCCTCGTCCACCTGGATTGAGCACAAGCACATCAGCACTGTCGCTCAGTCAAACTCAACCATCGTCATCCAAACCTGCAGGGACCTCCAAATTCAGCAAGTTTTTTGGACAAGCTTCACAAGTCCAAGCACAATCTGCACAAGAGAGCAAAACAATAGCTTCTTCTCCACAACCGAGCAACAACGCACCCGATTTGTTTTCATCACTTATAGCACCTAAGACGTCCGGAAACAAAGACGACGCGGAAGGATTTGAGAGAATACTGGCTATGTTGTCTTCGCAAAGTGCGCCGTCACAAGGCAAATCTACACAGAATGATCACATGCCACACAGACCTGCCCCGACAAGCGTGTCCCAAGAACAAACCCCACATACGCAGCACCATGATCATTCGAGGAATGTATTGCCTCAGTCTGGCTTCCGTGGTCATCATCCTGAAACCCCACAGCAGCAGCAGCAGCAGCAGCAGCAGCAGCAGTCCGGCCGGATCGATCACGAGGTACATCCATCCACAGGCTTCGCGTTTCCTCCTCAGCACTTCAACCCTCATCCACTTCACTCACCACAATACGAACGATCGTACAACAATGGACCATACTCGCCGGAACGCTTAGGCGCTCCAGGCATGAGAGATGCTAGTACTGGTCAGGGCTCGATAATCACTCATCATACCCAGAATCAAGACTTTTTTTCTTCACTACTAACTAATTCCTCACAAAGCCGACCCTACTCTGATTCTTACACTTCTTTACGCGACCAATTTGGTCCAGCGCCAACCAACCAGACTGGTTCAATTCCTCATCAACAATTGAATAACCAGGCTGCCGGGCACCGACAACATTATGACGCCCGAGACCCTCACTTGCTGCACAGCGCATTCAATGCAGAAGATCGACACCATCAACAGCATCCGCGCCAGCAAATGACGCAGACATCGCAACACATACCAACACAACGACCACGAGATGAAGTCGAATTTCTTAATCAGCTGATGGCTGAACAACGTATCAATTCTAATCAGTATACTAAGGTACCGTACCCTGGTCCATCACAGAACCCTCATCAACAAGCAACACGTCCGGAACATGGCCAATCACAAGGATTCGTCACAGGTATTGGATCACGTCCAGGTCCTGGTTGGAACGGACAATTCGAAATCGACCCACGTATTCCAAACGCGTCTCAATACAGACCATGACCAAATAGTCCCAACTAGGAGACACATTCCCCCTGTATATCTTAGTGATATTCGTAGGCGGACTAGCACGAAATCACGATACCAACAATTGTAGTCCATCTTTCGCGCTTAGTGATCTCTGTGAACACGTAAATGTGGATTTGAACGGTTGAGCGAGGAGTTGATCACTGAGGTACTCACAAGGCATCTCTACTCGAGCTCCCGCAACTTCCTATACAGATAGCTATAGTGCTACGTCCAATCACGCCTTCACAGGATTCTTATGAATACCTGACCATATGTTTATAACGCATAGCCTTCTCAAATAAGCAATGCAGCATGCCCCAGTCTAAGCCCAAGACTTTTTTGCGGACTTTTACAAGCCGGTAATTTTGTGTGCATATTGGCATTTTGCGCACTAGGCCTGGCCGGGGCCGTGCCACTGCAGTCAAGCTAAGTTAAATTTGACAATTAGCTCACATTTGACACAGCCGGAAACGTGAACTTGAGGCGTTTCAGACAAAGAGGACAGAGCGTGGCTAGTTATACATGAGACAAAGAAGGTATGAGCGGAGGGGTCAAAGCGTCAAGTTTCAGTAGCGACATGAGGATTATATAAAGCAGCTAGGGACGCTAATTAGTCTAGTTATCTAACAATTCCCTCACCTTGCTTGCAACACCTTTTCAATAATATGTCCCGATTAGAATGCCCTATTCCAACCCTAACTCTCAACCCTGCGCCTGTCTCAGCCTTGTTGTCAACAAGTTTAGACAAGAGTACAACCTGACCGTCATCGACATGTATCGAGATTGCACCAAAAAGCAGCAAGACACTGGTAAGGGTATCGCTAAGTTCAAGAAGCTCTTTATTTCAAGGCAACGGCGTAGTGTACGATGCACCAGATGCTTTTGGCTTCTACTCGCAGGCCTAGGGGTAGCATTTGCAACGGCTCAAACGTCCTAAGTATGAGCGAAAACCCCCGAACAAGACCTTGTATGTCCTGTATTAGGTGAGTTAGACGCCCAAAATCCTGGGCTAAGAGGCATCTCTTGGCCAGGACTGCCTTGGCTCAGAAGGGCCAAGATGGTAGAGTAGGACTAGGGTATTCTCATTAGGGCATACTCGTAACATAATAATACAATCTGCAGCAATGCAGGCTTTAACACACCCGAAAAAAAAAATGTGGTCTGAGTGAATCGAACACTCGTCGAGCCCGTGACTGTGTGTCCACAAGGGCTTATACTAACCACTATACTAAGACCACTTTGTTGATACGAGCAAGTATCGATGAAATATAAACTGTTTGCAAGACATGATATCAAACTCATATATGATCATCTTGTTTTATGCTAATCGCTACAGTTCCGTCACAAATGTCTTCGGAATACCTAGCATCATTCTGCGAAGATATTACTGCTCTCAAAGACTTCTTGAGGCTCTCTCGTACGCTCGTGGATGACACGATAACACAAAATCTGAATAATCTTGTCCTGCCGCCACGGTTTGATCCGACGTCCACTTCCCGATCAGAAAAGCAGAGCTTAAGGACTCCCATTGACAAAACGTCATGCAACACCTTGCTCGAAACAATCTTCAACAACTGGGATGCTCGTACCAGCACAATAGACGCTTGTCTCTTGACCATCAAACCGAACAACACCGTAATACATGAGCTTTCTCCAGCAGAAATTCGAGCACGCAGACTGGATCCATACTCAGGCCGAAATAATGAGGAACTGCCGATGCTGAAACGGGTTTGCGATCAAGAGCTGGGGACCGAGCAAATCATCAGAGATCGAACGTGGCGAATCGTCCGAGGTCGATGCGAAGAACTATCTAGCATGCCACACGATTGGCAAAGTGCCTTCCATCAATGGAAAACACAACGTTCGTCTCATTAAGGCTTAAGGCGCGAGTACATGCCCAGTGCGAATGGCGAAGCATATCTTGAAGCAGGGTTTCGAGGACGCCAATGTGTCCCGGACCAGGAGCTGCTCGATCACAGTCGCAGGTAAATGCGATGACGTAGCCGTGGACGACACAGATTTCCAGGCTTCGATACATCTTGTCGTGTATCTTGAGTAATTCAGATCGCACAGTGACACGATTGTCATATACAGTAAGACCACTGAAATAGCAACTGACAAGCGAACCCTGGGGAGGAACAAGTATGTGAGAGTGCATACCACGATCAATAACGCCTCGGATTAGTGGGCAATTCAAGACACGAGCTGCTTGACAAAGCACGATTCAGCCAGTAGCTTCGAGAATGAAGCAATTTACAATAACTACAATGTATATGCATATGGTTGTTAAAGTAGTCTGAGAATCATGAATTCTGAGCTTGCCACTTTCTGAGGCCTATCTCAAGTAGTTCCTTCCACAGAACGACTTCGTATTTCCTGTACATTCACCATGACAGCAAATTTATGACTATCAGTATTTCAAGATTCTTAGGTGGTACATCCCGAGCTTGAGTTTGAGCTTCACCACATGCGAAAGCAGCGAGTTCCGCAGAACCTTGGAAGCTAAATTGTGCCAACCTCGGAAGGTGGTGATGAGGCTTCGGGAGTGGCTTCACATCTTTCGTAGCATCTCAGGCACAAACCAACATTTATTCTGGTCACAAGCAATTCAAGTCGACGTGCTCTCTTGTAGCCTGTTGGCTCAGACGTCACATCTCCGCTAAAGAAGGCAAGAATTACTATGGCAGTCAGTGCCAAGAGGAAGCAAACTTCGACTGTGGCTGAAATTGGCCCTCGTCCTACAGCGAAGAAGCAAAAGCCGGAGAGCTCTGAAGAGGATCCCAGTCAAGATGAACTCGATGACTCTGATTTAGACGATGCGAGTAGCGGTACGGACGAATCAGATGATGACAATGTGAACCTGAGCGATCATGGGGAAGTGGACAACGATGAAGACGAGGACGATATGGCTGCCATCAAAGGCCAGGAAGATGCACTTTCGGCGCCGGTCAAACGAAAGCCATTACCATTAGACCCTCACAAGGAAGCCGCGTCTCGTGAAGCACATCAGAAGCAGAAAGAAAAATTGAATGACAGGAAAGCAGCGAAACCCCATGCAGATACGCTGGCTCGTTCCAAAACTCTATGGGCACAGATCAATCGTAAAAAGGTGCCCAAACTGGAGCGTCAGAGAATAATTGCAGAACTGTACGACTTGATATCTGGCAGCGTAGTAGAGATTATCTTCAAGCATGACGCAAGTCGTGTCGTCCAGGCATGCTTCAAGTATGGCACAGAGGCGCAACGAACCACAATTTTGAAAGAGCTTAAAGGACGATTTGTGGAACTGTCGAAGTCTACGTATGGCAAGTTCCTAGTGGTCAAGATGTTATATTTTGGTTCTGCCGCACATCGAGAAGCTATACTTTCTGAGATTCATGGCAATGTGCGAAAATTGATCAAACACAAAGAAGCCGCCTATGTGGTCGAGGACGCATTTCGCGAATACACGACACCATCACAGCAGGAATCGCTAGTCTCAGAAATGTATGGCGCCGAATATTCCGTTTTTGAGAGCACGGGAAGCAAGACCCTGAAGCAGTTGCTGCATGAATCTCCGGAGAAGAGGGACACAATCATGAAGAACCTCTGGGACTCCATACAGGGTTCCGTCAAGAAAGGATCGATTGGTTTCACCATTATACATCGAGCTCTTATCTCATTTCTGCACAATGCAAATGCGCCCGAGCGCGCAGAAGTCGTGGAGCTAATCAAGGAATTGCTGCCAGAAATAGTGCACACCAAGGATGGTAGCGAAGTGGCATGTTATGTGATAGCTCTGTCCGCTGCGAAGGACCGGAAAGCAATCATGAAGAGTTTCAGGGACCACATTGTAAAGGCAATGTGTGACGAATATGGCTGGATGGCTGTCGTCTCCTTATGCATGTGTGTTGACGATACGGTGTTGTTTACCAAGGCGTATGTCCCTGACATTCAGAAAAAGTGCGTTGATTTGTTTGAGGACAGAAATGCGCGAAAGGTGTTCCTCTATCTACTTGGTAATCTACAATCACGATACTTTACTGCTCGCGAGTTGGGTGTCTTTGCAAAAGTTCAGGATCTCAAGCAAACAACCAGTAAAAAGGACGACGAACAGAGGCGAAAGGAAATTCTACAACCTCTCGGCGAGACCTTAGTCACTACTCTCATTGATAACTTGGATGGTATGCTGAGCGACCCGAATGCGGCTTCTTTGCTCGTGGAAATTCTACTCAATGCTCCCAGTAATCGCGATGCGGCAGTTTCAGCCGTCCTCGATCACTTCAAAGGCTCCCCTTCTGCGACACTTCAAGAGCATTACCCTAGATTCCTCAAGACCTTGGTGCAAGGTGGATTTTATGACAAGACCACCAAGTCAATTGCCTCTATCGAGCCCTCCATACATTTCGCCGAGAAGCTCGCGCCGTTAGTCACTTCGAACATTGCCGAGTGGACTACAGGGTCTGGGTCGTTTGTGGTAGTAGCATTGTTGGAAACACTCAATAAGGACGAAGAAGTCTATACTTCCCTGCTCAAGTCGCTGACGGATGTCCGTGAGTCGATTGAGACTGCCGCAACGGAGGGCAATAAAGGTTCCAAGATTGCTTTGTCACATATGTAAATGTATTGTATGTATAGCTGGTCATTTTAATAGCGCAGCAGTGAACCACGTATACGTCTCCCGTGAATGCCCTCCATCCTAATTTGTGTCCTCTAAGCCGGTGCCCGTGGACTGGTACTTGCAATTGTACCGTTGTATGGGAATGTGGAGCCATGTCGCGTTGGTTTCGTGGAGGGATTATCTTACTGCCGAAAGTGGAGGTTCGTTCTTGGCGCATATTGCATGACTTAAGCTTGTTCAATTGTTTCTGGCTGCCTCTTCTTCCTCAATCGCCAGACAGTAGGCAAATTTCGCAAGAGACTGCTTTGAGCATGCAGTAGCTGTTCAGACTTTCATGAACCATGTCGATCAGACGTATAAGGCTATACAGGCCGACAAGAAAATACCTGCGGACATTCGAAAAGCAGGTCAATTTGAGGCCTTGATACTGGTCGCAAAGTCACGGAATGTAAAACATGCGCCAGCAATTATCACTTGCTTCAACAGATTGCTTGCGGAAGAAGTGATTGAAGCGGTATGCCAAATCCTCATTCCGCGAAGTCGTGCTCAAACGTTCTGTAGGGACAACTCAAGGACATAATCGAATCATTACAAGTATTGGCTGGTACCAATACGGAGATTCAAGTTAAAGTATTGCAGACAGTTCCTCTCGCATTTCTAAACCATGGCAAGTTCATACACGGATCTCTTTTGGCGACATGTCTGTCGATTCCGACCGCACTTCTTGAAGTCCATGGTATTGTCGGCAACATTGCGAGCGCAACACTCCAACAGGTTTTGGTCAGCTTGTTCGACACCCCTGCTCAGTCTCGAGAAGCAGATGTCTCTCGCATATTCGAAGACTTATGCGCTCCACTTTCGAGGAATCAAACTGGATTTGTGTCGTTCGAACGGATCAGAATCCCCGTGGTTCTTGAGCTTCTAGAGTCGATTTTGGCCAGTAATAGCGATCTATTCAAAATTCATCCTTCGCTGTTGGATGCAAATCTATTGCCAAGCATTATGTCGATAGTGACCGAGGAGTCCAGCTCGAGCCAAGTTCTGATCAGAGCCATGCGACTAAGCACTCTCTTACTTCCTAGCAGGGATGCATTACTCGATTGTGTCTTACAGTTCTTACCTAAGGCCAATACACAACGTCAAGTGCTAGTCCTAGAGTGCATCGAGCAATGTGTGGACAAAATTGAGTCTGCGCGATACAAGAGTATTATCTCCACCTTATTACTTTTTGAAGACACTCTGCCTGGGTTGGGAACGTATTCCATTTGCACGGAACCGAGAACTGTGGACGATCAGATTACAGCTGACGGCCTGATCTATTCTGATAGCACGCGACTCCTGCACGAGCAGCAAGGATTCGGCAGTTGGTGTCGACCGAACAAGCCATTGCTCTCCCAGCTTCATAGCAATGAGCTGCCGCGAGCCAATCAAGAATATAAGTCTCTTCTCGTCTTCAACATTTTGTCGCAAATTTCGCAAGCACCGGAGAATATATGGCAAGATAGTCTGATCTTACACTCCGCTGTCTTATCATCTTCAATATCATCCGCACTCGAGACCAAAGTTCTTGTCGATATTGCCGAAGTCATTCTCAAGCTCGATCGCATGGAAGACAAAAGAGCACGAGATATGTACTTACGGCGACTGGGCCGCATCGCTGTCTCATCTTCATTGCATCTTGACGAGCCTTCAACTCCGACTATCACCATTAGGACTAGCACGGGCACTATGGCACATCGTTCATTTGCCTGTCTCGATACATATATAAAAGCGATCACTGCGTTACGCGACTCCTTCAGCGTCCGTGCTTGGAGGCAAGTCCTGGACATTTTAGACCGTGCTGATGCATTGTTGTCCATGCGCAATAGACGGTCGGGACGACAAAATGGGAGTCTCATGGGTAATGTCCTGAATGTGGAGGAGAAAGGTCCGGTTTCTGACTCTGTGGTCGCTGCAGAAATGTCCCGCTTGACTCTATGCATTGAGGAGTTTTTCGAAACTACTAATTTGATTGAGGACGACTCCTTTTCGTCATTGATCGAAGCAATATGTTCCATGCAACTTGGTGTCCCTAGCTCTCCGACAGCGTCCACACCGGTATCACGATTCAACAGTCCTAATCCTATGCGTAGGATGAATTCCGGTTCTTCAGTGATATCTTTCAGCAATGCTCAATTACCTGTACCGACGACTGTATTTGCGCTGGACAAACTGAAGACATTTGCACCTGCTAATGTATTTCGTTTCGTAGAAACGGGAAAAGAATGTGGTTGGACGACTCTCCTCGGGCATCTAGAAGATGAAATCAGGACAGAAAACTTTGTGGCATCAGAGATTCTGGGAACAGTGATCCTCGCTGCGTGTAATCTTGGCCTGAAGACCGTAGCACAGCAAGAAAGGTTCATTAATGCTCTGAGCGCTCTGGATGGTGAAGGACAAGTCAAAGTCATACAGCTTGAGACCCTTGTCGGTATGCTCGAGATAACAGGTCACGATTTGATATGTGGTTGGGAGGCTATTCTGGAGATTCTGTATGGGTCTATCTCACAAAGATCACTAGTCAATGCAGAAATTGTGCGCTTGGGATTCTCCTGCTTGGAACTCATTTGCACAGATCTTTTGACCTCTGTACCACTGGAGCGCATGGCTCTCCTCATCGAAACAATTGTAGAGTTTGCCTCACAGGAAGAGGCCTTGAACATAGCTCTAAGTGCTGTTGGTCATTTTTGGACGATACTACGTGCTTTACCACGAATAGCGGACTTTTCCAATGTTCACAAGCAGTTTCCACAAAACGACAATGATACGGTTATCCAGCAGGATGAGTTGCTATGGCTTCTGCTCATGGAGAATGTTGTGCAGACTAGTCACGACTCACGTGCCGAGGTGCGTAATATGGCTATACAAGCGTGCTTCAGGACGATAGATGTCGTGGAAGCGCTAGGATCAAGAATCTGGCTTTCCGCAATTCATCTTTTGCTTCAAGAATTACAGAGCATTCCTTTCCAGCTATCCCCAGAGACAGATGGATATGTAGACACAGTCAATGCTATCACGGCGGGAAGCGGCAAATTGCTCTTGTCCACGCCTGAAGCATTGGTAGAATCGACGCAAGCGATAGCTGTGTGGACTCTGATTTGCGAGTACTTGAGATCACTTATTTCCAAAACGCGCACCGAGACTGCAGCATTTGCGCTCTCAACCAGCGCTCAAATTGTCGATATCGACCTTGACTTGCCTAAAGAGCTGCAAAACGACGTGAACATGGTTACCTGGAACAGCACGATCGAAAGTGGTCAGCGTCTCTTCGACAGGAGTGATTGCTCCATGACGCAAGAAGGACTGACTACGTTCTTTGTCACACTTCGACGACTGCTCGAGCTCAACGCTATGCCAGTTCTCGATGTTGAGCTTGTGCAGCAAGTCTTGAAATTGACATACCAAGGTCTCACATATCCTCGCAGCAAGACCTATTATCTTGACGTTGACTACCTTTCTATTGTGCAAAAACCAATCTTGTCAATATTGAGGTACTTTTTGGAGCAGTGCTCAGATTTCAAAAACCTTGTCCTTCAAAAGGCCGCACGAATGATGGCGTTACCTGCAATGGTTTCAAGCCAAATCGATGCATATGTTTTCATACAACAGCGAAGCGCGAACTGGTCAGGACGACCTACTTTCGTTGCCTTTAGTAAGGCTTTGCAGGAGCTGATTTTCAAGACATATGTTCGGCAAGGAGATGCTGATCTGGGTGCTCTGACAGAAATTATCGACCAGTCTAATGCTTTAATCAAAGGTAGATTTTCCCAGCCTTCAATCTCGGACAAGACGAAAACGCATCAACTGTGGACAGATTCGACCAACCAAGTTATAGATCTCGCAAAATCAGTAGCGCAGGAGCTACATCATCCGAACACTAGACATGTCTGGACACAACTGATCAAGACCGGACAGTACCTGATGGCATCTCAACCGGGCCAATCTGAGGAATTCGTGCTTGGCGCTCTTAACCAGTTCCACGACATTGTCATCCCTGCCATTGGCAGTCAAAGCTCTGATCTAGTCAATACATACGTCGAGTCAGTCTATCGTGGATCCTGGTTTCATGAGCAGACTGAAATCATTGAACCGAGCACAATCGACTCTGCCTACTACAGCGATCAAATCATACGAGAATGGTGCTTTCTCGAACTCTTCAAATTGTCAATCTCGCCAGCTCAAGTACTGGATGGCACTGAGCCTTCCCAAATCGGAACAACGAACGAAGAGTACACCCGTTGCGCGGAAGCGGCCATCCCTTACGCAATCCAGCGCGCACAGAATATCCTCCATCGATACATCAACAATGCCCAACTTCGTGGCCACGCGCCACTGCCTCGCATCGAGTACGCGGAACTCGTCCTGCTGCTCGATCACCTCGGCGACGACACAATCACTCACCCGAATCAGCGAAAATTACTCAAGAACGTGTATCCCCTGCTGGTGGAGGCCTTGGTCATCAATCAGCGCGACGAAAAAGTGCTACGACTACTCAAAAACACACTCATGCGCATGACACCATTTTTGTGAGAACCCCAATAGTCTAGAAGCGATATGAGCCAATCATGACTTGGGATATGCTTATTTTCGCCTGCCGCTATGCTCAACAAGAACTTCTCCTGGAGGTTATGGAAACGGAACTACTACACACTAAAGAATCCCCTCATGATTGCCCTTCCCTTTTCCAGGTTGACGATTCGTAGTCGCTCATCCACTAAATGGGCACAATCGGAACTCTGTCCCATGGGAAAGTGAATGGCGGTCGCGTCGAATTCGCGCTCCAACCATCTCACCATGGGGATCGATCCGCCCTCACGAATGATCAAGGGCGCGACGTGCCATTCCGCCTCAATCAATCGTTGCAGTCGCTTGAAGGGTGCGGAAGTCGGTGGGGAGAGCCACCAGTCCGATGTCCGCTCGATTTCGAAGCGCATGGTATTGGTGCTCTGGAAGCGGGCGAAGCAGGACTCCAAATACTCCACCAACGTGGCGATGATGGTCTGAATATCTTGGTCGGGCACGATGCGGAGCGAGACCTTGGCGGCCGCAGAGTGTGGGATGATGGAACTGTTTCCGCCACCAGACACGGAGACTTGGTGAATGGTCAGGGAAGGGCGACACCAGCGATTCATGAGATCTTCCACCACCGCGCCTTGCTTTGCTGAATCGTCAATCGACCCGATATTCGATTCAGTCAGTGATGCCGAGGCGGAAGCGGACGAGGAGCCGGCATTAGTAGTCAGGTGGTATCGAGACTTGATGCGGGAGGTTTGCGGTGGCGGATTGGAGAGTTGACTCTTTGCTATTTCTCTGTAGAAATTACATTCGTCCTCGCCGACTGTGCGCACGGGGCCGTAGAAATCCGGAATCAGGATGGACCCCTTATCGTCCGTCAATTTTGAGAGCAGATTAACCAAATCGATGGTGGGTTCACGGACACTGCCGCCCTCCATACCGGAATGGAGGTCCGGCAGGGTATTGGAGACGGTGACGGAGGCGTGAATCACGCCGCGCAGGCCATAGGTGATGCAAGGGACATTGTCGTCGAGCCAGTAGGAGTTGCTGAGAAAGACCTCGTCGATCCGACCCATGCCGCCAATGTCCCGGACTTTTTGCACGGCTTCGCGGAACCCGCGGGACCCAGACTCTTCCTCGCCCTCGATGAGCATCGTCAGGTCCACGCCCAATTGACGTGCGACGAGCAGGTCGTGCGCGGCGTAGAGGGCGGCCAGCACGGGAGCCTTGTTGTCGCTCACCCCCCGTGCGTAGAGGTACCCGTTCCGGCCCGTCAATGTCCATGGCGAGTCGGCCCAGTTCTCGTCGTTGGCGGAGATGACGTCGTAGTGGCCATAGTACAGGACACTTCTGGGAGGTGCTCGCGTCCCGCCTTGACTGTGACTTGACGAGCATGCGTTGGCGGAGAATTTGATCATGACGATGGGGTTGTGCGCCGTGGGCAGCAAGGATGCTTCCGCGCCCATGTCGAGTGCCAGGTTTTTGAGAAAGGAGGCTGCACGTCGACAGTCTTCGACGTGCTCGTCGACGCCGCTGATGCTCTTGAAAGCGACGAGTTTTCGTAGCGACGACATGAAGGCCGCGTCCTGGTCTTCGCCATCTAGTGTCATTGTGGCTGCAAAAGCACTCGGTGAGATTTTGGCATGGTCTGCGCCAGACATGTTCCATACCGCCAGATCGTAGTCGTTACCGCCCGTAATCAGTACGGTCGAGTTGCCGTGTCTAGACGTTGACGAGCACAAGACGGTGCCAGAGTGCGCAGCGGTGGTGCTAACCAGTTCCGCTCCACTGCTCAGCTCCCACGTCTTGATCTCGCTGCCGCCCACGCTGATCAGTAGTTGCGAAGAGATGGATAATGACTGAACGTCGGCGTCGTGCGCTTGTATACGGCGCAAGAGTTGATTTGTCTCGAGATCCCAGACTGCAATGGTGCCTCTCGATTGTCCCGCATAAAGTAATGACTCGTGTTGTGCCAGGCATAAGATGGAGGACCCTTGTGTTTGACACAGTGATCTGACTTGACGCGGCCGATCGTGCAGAGACCAGATATTTATCGCTGCATCTCCACCACCTGTGTATAGAACCTCTTCGCCATTGACGGTGCCCAACAAGAGGCAAAACACATAAGAGTAGTGAGCATACTGGATGATGTCGTCCCGACCAATTTCTATCAAGGACGCGCCTTCTTCCTGACCCACAGACCCGCGCCGGGGACCCAGCACCGGTGACTTTTTCGGAAGTGCTCCTCTTCCACTGGGCCCTGTGCTATCAAAGAATTTGTTTGGCCTTCTCGTGGGGTACGCATCCCGATTTGGTTTGGGTCGCTCAAGCCCAAACTTGACCCACTGTAGACTCGTGTTCTGACTGCCAAGGTACAAGGTATCTGATTGAGAGGAGTAAGCAGTGGCAAAGATGTCGCCGACGTCGTAGCAGCTGTAAATCACGTTGAGACACTTGAAGGTTGTCGTACACCAGCACCGTATGATGGAATCGCCGGAACTGCTAAAGAGCTTGGTGTTGTCGGCACTAAGGGTGAGGGACAGGACGGAACCATGGTGTCCCAAGAGATCCGTGACATGCGAATAGGTACGCAGATCGTGGACTGTGATGATGTTGCCCTGCGTGCCTGCAAAGATGTATGATCCCGAGATTGCTACCGATAGAATACTACAGCCATCGTGAGAGATTCGGTGCACAGCCTGCATTCAGCAGTGTCTGTGACCGGCCTGTCGAGAAACAGCAGTCGAATGCCTGCACTGCTGCACCTTCTCACAATCACACTTGTGGATCAAAGACACAATCAGGACTGCACCCTGCTGCAGCTGCTCTATAGGGCTACAAAAGTCTCCTATACCCTATAGCTATCGCATATGCGTCGATGCATGCATATGATATGTTTTCGAGCTCTCCACAGTTTCTTGGCGTCTAAAGCCTAATTTCATCTTTGCCCGCTCTGGCTGACATGACGCCAAAAGTAATTTCAGCACGCCATCTTCCCATCGAAGGAGCTCCAAAAGCGGTACGTATTACTTGATGCAGAGTGTGCATGTCATCCATCGGCCGCTCGCTTCCTGCCTTCCTTCCTTCCTCATGCATGCATGCACTTCGCTTCCCTGCCACACACACACTTGCCATCATGGCACAACCCGCAGACTAATATGCACCGCCAGCCTTCCCTGGTACTATCTCTTTTAGGCACTCTAAGGCACCATTCATCGCTTGCTTGGGCGTGCGTCAGTGACACTGGTCGGCCTTTTTGTTGTTGCTCCGGCGATTGAGCACGGTCTTTGTCTCATTCGCAAGGTGTGCGACGGCGGACACACAAGTTGCGCTACAAGGTCCTTTCTCGACAGGAGGATTGTAGTACTGTATCATGGCAATCATCAAGAATCCGTTCAAATCGAGGGTAGTCCCCAATGCACAGCCAACTCAGCAGTCGACTGCAGATGATCCCCTCACTCCACCTCCCACCAATGGCGCACGAGTAGAGTCTCCGCGACAAAGTGTCAATATCGCTCGTCCGGCCGAGCCAGAATACAAGCTTTCCAGTATCGGCCCGGAAGGCACATTCATGCCACCATCTCCTCCCGAAAAGACTTCATTCCTATCGAGGTTCAAGCACACCGGCTCAGCCAGCAACTCCCGCTCGACCTCCACCACGAAGAAGGAGGAAGACACTGGTTTCCTGATACCGCGAGAATCTCTGGACGGGTATCGGCGCAGCTTCGATATTCGACCCAGTATGGATGGTGCTGGGCAATACAACGACGGCAGACCGAGCCGCAGTAGTCTAGACCTGCTCAGCGCTACACTGAATGGCACTTCACCACGCAGACCATCCCAGACCTTGATACAGCCCCTTACAGCACGCAACAATGAAGTCACAACGGGTTCGAAGCAAGATGACCTTATAGCCCCACCATTGCGAAAGGAAAACAATGCAAATTTGGAGAATGAATTCGAGGACATCAAGCTCGATGATGCGAACGAAAATGCCACTGCCACTCGTAAGAAGCACTTTTGGTCGCGTGGCTCTGAAATACCGTTTGGACTGAAGAAGCACAAGGAGGACGAGAACGAACTCAGGCCCATCTCCAAGCAAACCGATGCTGGAGAGGGACATGCAGGCTTGACTCGTGCGAGTGAGGATACAGGCCATGGTGAGCCAGCTTCCAAGCATACCCATGCATCGAAAAGTTCCCGTGACGAGCATGTCATTCCGATGGGCATCGCCCAGGTCGCTCAGTAAGCAGCGAAACTTCGGTCGAGATTGTGAAACAATGTATGCGGACAATTGAGTCATAGCGACAGCGGATGGATATGGGACGAGCGCGAGACGTGCAACATGTCCCTGAGGCGGCTCACCGATGAGCAGGTGAGCAGGTTAGTAATGTTCGGGATGGTAGTGGCGATTTTTGTCAAAAATAGGATTATGTGTCATCTAGCTATAGAGAATTGGACCCTCACCATCAAGTCACTGTGCAGACTTGCTACCTCGGTGGCGAGCCACATTCGCAGTAGAGCCGCTTCGATTCATCCCGGTCCAGTTGTTCAACGGGATTGATGCCGCGGTTGCTACTGCGAATCGCTGCAATTGTGCTTAAATGCCTGTGTTGGAGCTCTGCAAGGGAGAAATAAGGTTTCTGATCACTTTTTAGATTGTCTTTTCGCCTTGGGATCACAAATAGAATTGCATCTCCCATCACTGGCTGACAACCTCTGGCCAGCTGCTGGTCGCTATACAGCTTGTATCGATACGTTGCAAGTCTTGAATTTGCGTATTGGTCCTTTCGTACCTATTACGCACTCGCAAGATGACGGTGTACTGAAATTGATCATCTTGAAGCTTCCATTTTGAGACCACGATGGCTTATCCTTGACTGTTTTTGTGCAGCTTGGATTGTACAGCAACTCGGACTTCAAGGGGCAGAGAGGATGCCGCGGTATCTGATATACGGGGCAAACAGCCATACGGATTTTCGTAGAGAGGAGATCGAGTCCTTGGCCTTGCTGAACAACCTAGAGGTCAATCTCGACTCGCATGATCAGTCCAGCCCGTTCTTCACCGTCGACCTCGAGGACGATGAGGAAGCACGGCGTCTCGTGTCTCGTAGTGTGCTCACCAAAGGCATTTATGAACTACTGGCAGACGGCAAAGACTATGACGCACTACACCAAAATCTCAAGGACAATCCCAATTATCCCTTTCAGCAATACATGCAGTCCTCCTTCAAGTTTGTTGTCGAGGCATTCGACACGACGAGGTCGAATCAACAGCAACGAGAGCTGATTGAGTCCTTCTCGCATCTCGGCTGGCAGGGCAAGATTGACATGAAAAATCCAGATCATACCTTTGCAATCTTAGAGGACTGGCGTGGTGAGTCTGTCGCTAGGAACGATGGCATCTTGCTGCACATATATTTCGCCAGGTACGTCGGCGGCACCAGCCGTCATCTCATAAGCAAATTTGATCTCAAGAAGCGAGGGTACCTGGGAACCACGAGTATGGAGGCGGAATTGTCGCTCGTGAGTGCGAATCAGGTACTTGCCGACCAAGGTCGACTGATTTATGACCCATTCGTCGGCACGGGTTCCTTTCTCATATCTAGTTCGGCATTTGGTGCCACGACGCTCGGGAGTGACATTGATGGTCGACAGATCAAGGGCAAAGGAAAGGCAAACATTTCATCCAATTTCAAGCAATACAATCTCTCTCACTTGCTGCTGGACTGCCTGACCTTTGACATCAAGCATTCCCCGTGGCACACAAACTTCAAGGTGGACGGCATCCTCGCCGACCCACCGTACGGTGTGCGGGCGGGCGCAAAGACGCTGGGGAGGTCGCCGGGGACGCGACACTTTGGCAGGACAGAGGCCGGCGTCATGCCGGATGGCCGCAAGGTGCATGAGCGGGAAAATTACGTCCCACCAAAGAAACCGTACGAGCTGAGTGACTTGGCGGACGACCTGCTCGACTATGCCGCAGCCATCCTCGTGGACCACGGCAGACTGGTCTTTTGGTTGCCGACGGTGAATGAGGATTACAGCGCCGTGGACCTGCCACAACGCAGTGACCTGCGACTGCTGGCCAACTCGACGCAAAATTTCGGTCGCTGGTCGCGGCGATTGTTGACCTACGTCAAGATACCGGGCAATCAGCCGCCGGGACGACGACTGGACCGCATACGACAGCCGGGACATGTGGATTTCCGGTACAAGTACTACTCGCGCTTTGGCAACGGCAAGGAAATCGACGAGGCGGCATTTGCGCGATTGAGTCCCAAGGAGCAAGAGTATGCCCGGGTCAAGAGTTTGTCATGAATGACTGAAAGATGTAGCGTAGCATAGCAAGCATAGCGCAGCGTAGCACGGCGAATAGCAATTGTCAAATCCCAACACCATAGCGGATGTAGATAAAATATATATAACTGGCATAATCGAGGCCGCACGTGCTCTCAAGATTGTCCCTCGGCGAATGAATTTTCACTTTCACCGGGAAAGTCAAGGTTGGAAGTCAAAGTTCGATTTTCTGTGAATCTGGGGCTTCTCCCCCGCACAAGATTTCCCCGGCCGGCACTTTCCTACTTTCATCTCGCCTCCAGTTCTGTCAATATATCTCTCTCTATATCTATTCTCAGTCCACAAAACAAACCGGTTTTTTTAGAGATCGATATAGTTTAGAATGTCAGACTCGTCGGGCGCGTTGTTGGACGCAGAGACGCTCTTCTCCATCAAGGGCAAGAGCGTGCTGGTGACTGGAGGCGGACAGGGGATCGGGTTGATGATTGCGCGGGCATTCATGGCCAACGAGGCCGCTCACGTCTTTATATCTTCGCGCAAAGCGGACGTCTGCGAGCGCGCCTGCAAGGAACTCAACTCTATGCGGTCCTCCTCCTCCTCCTCCTCCTCTTCTTCTTCCGCAAGTGGCAAGGTTGGTGGTAAGGCGCACTCGATTCCGGGAGACATGCAGCGTCGTGGGGATATCGAGCGCGTCGTCGCGGAAATATCGAAAATTACCGGTGGAAAATTGCACGTCTTGGTGAATAATTCGGGAAACAACTGGGCCGCGCCGATAGATACCTACCCCGACGCGGCATGGGACCGCGTCCTCGGCCTCAACCTGAAATCACCCTTTGTGGTGTCTCAACTCTGCACACCACTGCTCGAGGCCGCAGCGACGGAAGAGGATCCCTCGAGAATCATACATATCGGTTCAGTGGACGGTAATCGCGTACCCATCCACGAAACATTCGCATACTCCGCCTCAAAAGCAGGGTTGCAAATGTTATCCCGCACCTTGGCGGCACACTTGGGTCCTCGACTCATCACTTCGAACGTGATTGCCTGTGGACCCTTCCAATCACACATGATGCGCGAGACGCTAGAGGTCGCCGGGGACGCCATCAAAGCCGGCATTCCACTCGGTCGCATCGGACGCGACCAGGACGTCGGCGGGCTCTGTGTCTTTCTCAGTGGACGGGCCGCCAGCTACATCAATGGATCCGTCATCGGCCTCGAGGGCGGTCACCTGTATGTTCCCGTCCATGCTATTTCTACAGTTGTAGGGAATGATTGGCTGACTCAGTATAGGTCCTCCAATGGTCGGTACTACGAAAAGCCAAGTCTCTAGATCGTCCCAACTCACAATCTGTAAATGATGGCTGAAATCATACGCACGAAACAGACACGACGCAAGAATGCAACAACTTTTTATAGTGGGAAAATGATGGACAAAAGGTGAATGGGATTGAATAGAATGAAAAGGAATCGACATTTAAATCATGTCTCGCTTGGTGAATTCATCGAGCATAAAGGCGCCCAATTTCGCGGGACTCTCACTGACAATGACGCCGGCCGCACGCAGTGCGTCCTGCTTGCCCTTGGCGGTCCCCGTACCCCCGCTCGTGATTGCGCCGGCGTGACCCATCCTTCTGCCGGGGGGTGCGGTGGTCCCCGCGATGAAGGAGACGACTGGTTTCGTGGTGCCGGATTCCTTGATGAGTCGTGCGGCGTCCTCCTCTGCGCTCCCGCCAATCTCACCAATCAAGATGATGCCCTCCGTCTCGGCATCACTCAAGAACAGGTTGAGCGCGTCGATAAAGTTTGTCCCGCTGAAAGGGTCGCCGCCAATCCCAATGACGAGCGATTGTCCCAGGCCGACATTGGTGGTCTGGTTGACGGCCTCGTAGGTGAGTGTACCTGATCGCGAGACGATGCCAATCTTGCCGCGCTTGTGAATGTGCGACGGCATGATGCCAATCTTGCATTGACCCGGTGCAATGATGCCCGGACAATTCGGGCCCACCAGCCGCGTCTTGTTCTGCGTCTTGAGCGCCTGCGTCACCCTCACCATGTCGTGCTGCGGGATACCTTCAGTGATGCAGACCACCAGGGGGACTTCTGCCTCGATCGCCTCCAGGACCGCACCCGCCGCCACGGGAGGAGGCACAAAGATGGCACTCGCGTCCGCTTTCGTCTGTTGCATGGCTTCCGCAATACTCTTGAAGACTACATGTCACTCGTCAGAACAGTTTTGTGCTTAATAGTTTTGGTTGACGCACCTGGTAAACTCAAGTGCTCGGTGCCCGCCTTTTTCGGGTTCGTTCCCCCGACGACTTGTGTGCCGTAATCCAGTGCCTGTTGAGCGTGAAAGGTGCCTTGCTTGCCCGTGAACCCTTGAAAGAGCACCTTGGTGTCGCCATTGATGCGCAGGTTCTGCAGCGTCTGACTGTACGCGTCCGAGCAACGACGTGCCGTGCTCGAAAAGTGTCTGACGGACCTCATCATGACCATCTCTTCTCGTCGTCCAGCCAATGATGAGCACAAGCAAAGCTGGACAGACCAAAATAACTAGATTGTAGCGTCAATTGCGTTGGTTGCGGAAACGGAAAGTCCTTTGGAGGGATTATCTTGGCGGGTAAGGATGAAGTGTTCCCGCTTGTCAGGACAAATCCTGAACTTCACGCAAATTCAAGAGTCAACCACTTCATCCTGCTTCCCAATACAAGGACCATCACAGTGAAATACGCAAACCTGAAGCACACGCACGGGACGTTGTGGAAAGCTCTTTTTCTGATATCATGCAAGAAATATCACTCGCCCCTGCTCACGCTCTTGATAATCGCCAATGCCTTTTCCATGCCCCGCAACCGCGTCCTCTCGATCCCTGCCTGGCGCCCACAAAACTTTCTGATAATGTCCATTGCCCCTCTCTCGTGCTTCCGGTAAAAGCTAGACAGATTGTCCGCCAGTATAATCTCGCCATGTCTCAGCTCCGAGCCTGCATGCTCCAACTCTGTGTGGGCAGCCATCATGTCGTCGCGAATGAGGGCCTTGCGTCGCGACTGCGAGTCCACCAGCATGGCCAAGTTGAGCTGCAATCTGGGCGTCTTGCTCAGTGTCCTCTCGCCCTTCTCCAACTCGCGCGAGTAGTGCTCGATCCGTCCGATGAGTGCATCTGGAATCGTGAGGCTGTGCAGGAGTCCTTGTATCCGTGCGTCCAGAGTGATGATGTCCTCAATCAACTGGTAGAGCAAGGAAGGCTCACGCGCCACTAGACAGTCACTCATTGCTTCAACCGCCTTGACGTAATCACCATGCTTGAGTTCTTGAAAGTATGCCAGCGACTTCCCGACGAGTCCATAAGCCACGGAGAGGTGCAAGTTGCCATCTTTTACAGCGCGTGCCTTTCTCTCGAAGATTCGATAGGTCGAAGACAGCTTCATGATCTGCTCCCGAGCATGAGAGAAGAAGACTCGTGTGGACTCGTGCGATTCCAGCGCCTTTTCCTCCCTCCATACACGCCGTCTCTCTAACTCCATCTCTGCCTCAATCTTCTCGGTGATTGCCCGGTCGTCAATGCTTGGACTAAGTAAAAATTCCCATAACCAGGGGTTCTCCTTGAGCTCATCATTGTCGAGCAGGGACGCTACAAAGGCATCCAATCGCTCGGTGACTGCTAGGAGGATCGCTCTCGACGGTCGGGAGTGGATCTGACACGGACTGGGCAAGTGAATGTGTAATGTAGCAATACCCGCAGTCGGATGACGAGTCACCATCCAGTGACGCAATTTGTAGAATTCCTTCACACTTCGCAGTACACCTCCGCCGGACTTTGACTTGACAAGGTACTTGACGGAACAGTCCTCGCCAACATGTCCTCGCAGTACTCGTACCTCACGACCTGAACATGCCCACTCGTCCATAATGCTGCGAATTTGATCGGTTCTCACTATATCGGCAGCTCGAAATCCTCGCCAGTCCCACGCTTCCTCCGCACCGAGCTCAATCAGTCTTTTCAGTACTGGTACATTTCCCTCCCTCGAGGCAATATGAAGTGCTGTAATACCAGAGCCAGAAGCTCGGTCATTGATGTCTATTCCAGCACGTACACATACATTGAAGAGCGCCAGAGAGCCCCGTGCAGCATAGTGTATCGCCGAATGACCTCTTGCATCTCGAGCGCTAGAGTCCACCTCAGGTTGAGCCAACATAAATTCCACAAGAGGTGTCCGCGCAAACTTGATTGAAATGAGTAGAGGTGTCAAGCCCTTGTCGTTCGCCCTATTGAAATCACCTGAACAGTACTTGAATACAGACTCCAAGGATGCCGCTGTTGACACCACATGAGCCAAAGTATTGCCCTTGGCATCGATATGCTTCGCAAGTGGTATTCGATACTTTCTCAAGGACGAAATCGTAGATGCGCTGTCATGATTCATCTCCGAAGCATCCAATCTCTCCTCTGTAGGTTCAGCCTCATCAAGCCCACATGCTAGTGTTCGCAGAACACGTTCAATCAGCACGTCGTACATTGGATGGTCATATATCCTGGCTAATAGCTGCAAAGGAGTATTTCCTTGCTTGTCAAGAATGGTCCAATCTAGCTCGTCGTACAGCCGGTCGAAGAATTGTAGTCGTTCGGGAGTTTTGTGGGCCAAAGTCTTGCCATCTTCATCAGCTTCGTTGAGTAGATTATAAGCTTCTTGCGGAGCAAGTTTCATGATACGATCCAGGACATCTTCGAATAAATTCGCTGGTATATCGGAAATGATCAAGCCAGAAAGATTGGATGCTGTACATGACTTTGTGAGTAGGACCCGTAGTATTCCCGGTCCTGCCAGAACATGCGGTGTTTGTCCTGTTGCGGAGCGGATCTCAAGCAGGTCCATAGCACTGCTGAGCATCCCCTCGACCTTTGCTTCGTCATCTTGCTCGATCGCGTCTAAAAAGCTTTGATTTCTTTTCGAGACCTCAGCGAGCGACGAAGTCGAGGACGTGATGTGATAGATGACCGCCTCCAGTGTCGACAAAGCGAAGCCATATTCACCACTGTCCACATCCATGAATGCAAATTCTCGGATCCACAAGATATTTGCGGATAAGTTTGAGACGCCGGCCTGCAGAACAACATAGACGAGCGAAGGTATGAGGTCGTCGCTACTCTTTTCCGAATTGAGCATCAAGACATTGACAGTCTCCATCAATGCCTTAATCTTATCGTACGGTTCATGTTCGCGTCCAAACTCCTTGAAATTTGTTATGGCTGACTTGATACGAGTTCGCAGATCTGGAGTGGAGGTGGTGCCAAGTTGGGAAATGTCTACAAATCTGGCCGAACCAATGGCCGCCGCAATCTCCTCATCTTTGGTCTCAGTGATGCCAATCAGCTTGAAGAATATAATGTCGTACAAGTCGTTCAAGATGTGAGACTCTATCAGCTTTTCAATATCTGTGCCGGTCAAATGTGATTCCACAGAAATCGTGTGTAAGATTGTCTGTGGTAGAAGTTGGAATGCCTGCATGGCCGTGTTGAGGATTAGATCAACTCTGACACGTAAGAACTGCAGGGTGGAGGACTGCGAGAATGATTGACTTGTATTCTGCCGTAGTAGAGGCGCCGGTGCGATTGATGAACCAGACTGTCTCCTCGAACGTTGAGCGGTGCTGTTGTGACGAGAACGAAAAGATCCCGTGGTCACAGATGTCTCCATGCTCGCAGTCTCACTGTCGAGTGCTTCATTGAACTCGACGTATAATTTGGCAAAAACTGGATTGAGCGCATTTCCAATGGCTTTATACGACTCTGTAAGCTCACCCCAAGTCTTGATCTTTGCGTGCAGGCACGATCGACCAGGAAGATACGTGTCGACCATCAATGTCCCGGACAACGGCCGATCAAGAAAGTATACCAAGTATGGCGGATGATCTGGCTGGTCGAGCCAGAGGAGCGAATCGTGCAGGATTCGAACCTCTTTGACGCCTTTGAACCCTCGATGCGGGTAAACAACGTCTTCCTTGATAACCATGGATTTACCATTGATTGTATTGTATACTCTAGCTCTCGATCTATCCAGGACCTCATCCTTGTTGTGACTGATGCGCAAGATGTGACTTTGTACAAATTCGTCCGTCAAGTTGTCAGCGTAAATTAAACCAGTCTCCCCATCGATGGCATTTAACGAGCTCGCAACCGGTGCCAAGATGACGACGGAAGCTGGCGGACCACAGTTGGCCAGAAGATTGTTCGATCTTACAAAGAGGTTGTGCAGAAATTGATTCGGCGGTGGACAGTTCATTCAGTAGAGTCGTCCACAACAGAGCCTTGCACCGCCCAACAAATGCTGGGTGCTATTGTTTGATTTTCATATGCTTGAACGAACAGTTTGTCGTATCATATTTGTACGAAGTTCATGGATCCAGCTGAGCTACGATCAGAAATAGCATGTTGTATGATCCCTCGCCATTGCTAACGAGATTGATGCGCCATCAGACGAAGCTGGCACCAATATCAGAGCATCAAAGCGTAGAAAGTCGTTGTTGCACTTCAATTCAGACTTTGGTGCTTTGCGTCAGTGGAGAAGATTGAGCCGCAATATCGCCGCACAATTCCCCCACGAATGCTTCCCCGGGTCTCGCGTATGGCCAACTGCAGTAGTACATCTGCTTCTGCTGGAATATTTACAGCTCTAGTTCTGTTTCTTCGGTAAACCGGTCAATCACGATGAAGCTGAAACGGGGAATCTATTGTCCGACGCTCACTTTCTTCAAAGACGACGAGGATGAGTCTGTGGACTATGATCATTGTGCGGAACATGCTCTCTACCTTGCAAAGGCTGGACTCAAAGGACTGGTGATTCATGGCTCGACCGGCGAATCGTAGGCCTTGCTTCATTCGATCTGTGTCACAAAGCTGATTCAGCAGTGCCTGCCTCACTCTCGAGGAAAAAGAAAAAGTCATCAGGACGGTCAGGCAGAAACTCGATGCGGCAGGATTCCAGAAAGTGGTCATAATCGCGGGCGTCAGCGGCCAATGCCTTCAGGAATCACTCAATCTCGCACGTAGCGCCCATCGTGCCGGTGCATACTGCGGTATCGGCTTGGCTCCATCTTTCTTCTCTATGTACGTTTCGGCCCACCAGTCATCATGGATCATTCACCGCTAATGCTGCAAGGCACATGTCAGATGCTGTACTCGAATCGTACTTTCGTGAACTGGCAGACAGGAGTCCTATGCCAATCTTGATTTACAACTTTCCAGGTGTCACGAACGGTATCAATATTGGTGCTCCTCTGTTGCACAAATTGTCCAATCATTCAAACATCATTGGCACGAAACTGACTTGCAATACTGTCAGCAAGATTCAGTACCTGCATCCCGACTACATCAAAGGTGACTTTCATGTCATGAGTAAGCAACTATTTTTGTACACTCTGAGAGTCTAAGCTCATGATTCTTAGCTGGAAGTTCCGAGTTTTTGGGCGCCGCTCGAGCAGCTGGTGCTATCGGCGCAATTACAGGCCTTGCAAATATGTTCCCTTATACACTTGTCAAGCTTTACAAGGAGCTCGACAATGGAGGTGACGAGAAAGAGGTCTTGAGGCTGCAGAACATGGTCACTCGCTTCGAAGGACACATGATGCGTGCCTTTATCCCTGGAAACCGCGCCGTGCTCGATCTCCTTGGTCGACCTGCCGGACGAAGCAGGAAACCAGTGCCTGTCGCTACACAAGCAGAGATTGAGCTGTATCGCAAGGAGATGGTGGAGATTGCTGCAGAGGAGAAAAAACTAGGTGGCACTTCGTGATCTCTTGATGTATTTGCAATGTGATATATTCGCAAGGAGCGCCTGAACGCAAGCCTTTATAGTGTATTCAGAATGCAGAACCTTGAATACTCTAGAGGCAGGCTTCTGTACACGATGACATCCCCGAGCTTGTCTGTCAGATGCAAGGGAAAAATGCTTTTTGTCAGGCCAAGGTATAATGAGTTGAGCTGTTGCAGCATTTTTACATCTCTTTCATGTGTCTTGATGCTCGTGTCGTCACACATTTGTGGTTAATGGTGTTCGCAAGCCTGGAATTTGGCCATCATATAATATAGGAGGCTTACGAAGGGCGAAGAGACCCAAGCACCAGAAGCCACCATTATCACACATGTCTTTCTCCGGATTCAAGGATCCGTTTCTTAGGCGCTTTGTCAACCTTAAGCTTAGCTGCCCAAGAACCAGGAATACGGTACGATAGTCCGGATCATGTCTCACTTCCCGAAAAGCCTGCCCTGCAGTGGTAGCGATCTCAAAGGAAGACTTGTCGTGAATTCATGAAGCTCCCAGCCTTGACATGAATGTCTTTGAGAAAGGGCAGATGTAGACACTTATAATCCGAAAGAGATAAACCTTTGCAATCCGCCAGGTCGGTGGCCCATATATATGTGAGCGCTGCGCATCCAAATGCATGAACGGTCGACACTCTACTGACGACCGCGACAGTCATGCATCGCGATCGCGCCGAAAGGGCAAGATACCGAGCACTTGTGAGGAGAAATCAACCATCTGCAGTATCTGCAGAAGAAAGCTACGAGGACCAAGTACAAGATTTTTGGATTGAACGAGGACTTTGGTATAGAAAAGGCAGTGATGCAGCATCTTAACACTATTGGGGGTGCCTGATGCAAATACCGATCGAAGCAGGTCGATTTCCAAGCACATCGCGGAGTAGGAAGGCAAGGTACCTGACTCCCCCTTGCAAACTCAAAGGCACCGTCGTGTTTCGACTTGTCCGCCTCCAGTAAGACGGCGGCAGAAAGCATACGACCACGCATACCTGGCTGGAATCCAATCACCCCTGTCGGACGAGAAAAACTGAAAGTTCGCTACGGATCATTCCTCAGTTTCGAACCGATGCAGCCGGAAGACTCACATGACGAGCTCACGGGAGTGAGAGACCATCCTCGAGAACTAGCGGGACGCTATCGGGTCAAGAGGATGTGCTATGATGTTGTATCACCTCGTCGAAGCTCATATCTTTGTGAATGGGTACCTTCCCTCTAAGTGGGGTGAATACTCAATATCATAATCTTGTGGCATGCATCCATAGGTAGATCTTGCTGGCAATACTTCCAGTAATACGAAGATGATCGAACCGCAGTGTGCTACCTGTGCAAACATGCTTGTCCATGATAAGTTGCTCACTCAAGCAAGAGCAAAATAAATAGTGAAACCTGTGGGACTTGAACCCACGCTCTTTCGAACTAGCGCCTTAAGCTAGCGCCTTAACCGCTCGGCCAAAGTTCCATGGAATTTATCTCTCTTCTACGGAGCGCACCCTGTAACGAGCATCGAGCTTCACCTCCCTACAATGTAGTGTATCGTGGCCCGTCGTCCTGGTCATACTACATATCGATATGCTGGAGTCTCGCTGTTATAAAGACCCGTGCATCGGATCTCTCACTATTCCGTTTGAACGACCCGCAGTCTTGAGTAGACTGACAGCGTGTAGTGGGGGGTATTATGCTTAGCCACCTTTCTTGATTCCTTTGTTCTCTGAGGCGCAACCCGACAGTAGTAGCAGCCACATACGTCCAGGGTGTTGTCTGAGATACTGCAAGGTATAACTAGTTTCGACATTATCATGGAGAATTGGTATTTGGTCACGTCACTGCTTTGGCCCCCCGTCATCAATGCCAGGTCAGAACAATTTATATGTCACTATTGGTGTTAACTTCTACCGTTCGATGCCATTGCATCTGCGTGCGTTACAGAAAAGTGAGGATGATATGAAGACCTTGTTTTATGAGGTCAAACTCAGAATGCCTCTTGAAGGGAGCACGCATGATGAGCTCAGAGGTTTGTTTCTTCATGTGAAAGAGCTTAGAAAGGAGGTCGATTACAGGTAGAGATGGCAATCGGTCCGTATTCCGGCACCCGGACACGGACCTCAAGAATTCACCGGCACCCAGATACGGAGCGGATACCGTATTTTGCGGGGTAGTACGGATACGGCACGGACTTGGAGTACGGCGCCGTGTACCCGGACCAAATACAACATACGGTAGATGTCCGCTCCGGGTCCGTGTTTTCACCGACCCGGACCACCCGGAGTACACGGAATACAATCCGGGTGGTACAAATTTGGGGTTTAGCTACGTACAAACTATGACAATTGCGCTTCGATTCTGTGAGAGCAAGTCAACATGTCACAGATTCGTGCCAAGTGTCAGGGACGTGCTGTCGACGGGGATCGGCGAACGCGATCTGGCAATGTACTTACGTGTCTTAGTAAGTACCCTTAGGCTAGAACAATGGATCCGTCAGATTAGGACTGACGATTGACTATAAGTTTACTAAGACACTAGGTTTGGTCCATCGTCGTGGCCCCTTTTATAGTAGTGTGGACGCGCGTCCGATCGGATCCGAAGGTCAGTCACACGCGTCGGATTTGGGGTTCTAGAACCGGACTTGGGTTGATAGCCGCGGGTGATGGTAACATAGAGGTTCGCGTGTCCATAGTGGTCGGAGCCCCCTTGTGGTCCATGACAGTAGCCCCCCCCCCTACGTGGTGTACCCTCTATGTTACTCCGTATTTACCGGTACTCCGTATACTCCGGGTGGTCCGGGTTGCGCAAACACGGACCCGGAGCGGACTTTTACCGTATGCCGTATCGTGTCCGGGTTACGGTGCCGTATTCCGGGTCCGGTCCGGGTCCGTACTACCCCGCA